>CAEFZX010015682.1:0-11977 GCA_903066825.1 Alfaro cultratus | reverse complement strand
GACTAAATGTCATGTTTTTATTGTTGTTTTTATTGTTTTTACTGTTGATTCTATGTTGCACCATGTTTCTGTTTTTTGATATGATGTAAAGCACTTTGAAATGCCTTGCTGCTGAAATGTGCTATACAAATAAAACTTGACTTGACTTGACTCACCTGAACATGGGTGTTGATTAGGTTCAGGTTCGTAGGTATTTGCAGCTAACAGGATGGTGTATCGGTCAGGATACAGGAAGGACATGAGACCGAAACTTGACTTAAAGAAGTGTAACTAACATCTGTTAGTTACACTTATCGTTGTTGATAAAATTCAACAACGAATGACTGTTGAATTTTATCAGTTTTCTTTTAATATCTTTCCATCTATATAGGTTGTTCCTATCTATAGATCGATATAGAACAGAAAGATAGCCACACAGGCACACCCACTAGAAGGAAACAAATGCACCCTCGAGGAGGTTCCCACTGCCCAGAATAACACTTTCTATCTTCAACACATTTCATTCATTCTATTGGCGGAGATGGTTGCCAGGCTACGGTACTTTTATGTTTTGCGAGAGAATAGAAGAGAATTTGCATCAAGCAGAGAGGTTTGCAAGCAGAGATTTGATCTGAGCAGAGAGAAGTTCTGAGCAGGAGGAGAAAGGTATGGGAGAACACAGTGGATATTTGAAAGAAAGCAAAAGTTTTGAATGAAAGCATTACAGGTTTGGAGAACAAGACATGAAATCCTGCTTTCATACTAAAAATGTGTGCTCTTGACTTATTGCAGTGAAATTCCCCCATATAAGTTCCATTTACTAAAGGAACTCAAACTGTTTTTAGTCTTTTTTTACTTGTGTAAATCTCTAAATTGCCAACTTTGCTAGGAATTTGAAAAATAGCATTCAGTAGTTCTCAACCACCACCTGAGTTTGTTTTTTTACATATTCATAATCACAATAAGTATGTTTTCATGTCTAAGCCTGAACATTTTCTAATTATATAGGTACATGATTCCATGTCACTCGAAGGCAGCACACTTTGACATTGAATGGGGAAAGGAGGATGACTCAAGTCTTCTCATAGGAATTTATGAATATGGATATGGCAGCTGGGAGATGATCAAGATGGACCCGGACCTAAATCTCACACACAAGGTAAGTTCACATCATCTCAGTGCTGTCTTAGTTTTGACAGGCTACTAGGCCAGGATATTATGCAGAAATATGATAGATGTTAAATAATATGGGTGTGCTATCAACCCTATGCTGATATGGGGTTGCCAATCCTTTTTGTCAGGGATTGTCAAGGAGATTACATTGACACTATGTGACTTTATCAATGGACTCTCATGACTCTCTCTGTTCAGGGACTCATTTTCAGCCCCGTAGTTCCATCCCTCAGACTGGTGCGCTTAAGATAATGTGGACTTTAATATCAAAATTATCTAATTATATATCATAATATAACCTGTTATATAAAAAAATAAAATAAAACCTTTGCTCTTTCTATTTTCCATCTTTTAAACACCACTGACCGAATGCATTGACATTTTATGTCTATTGCTTCTTTGGAAAAAGGAAGAAATAAAAGAGAAATTCCCAGTGGAGATAGACCACTGTCCACCTCAGCAGTAGCAAGCTTATGTGATCAACCCACTGCCATGTCTGGACACCAGCGCAGGGTAAAAAGAGAGAGAGAGTGAAAGAGAAAACAGGCCCCTGTGGCCCGAACATCAGATTAGCACACCTAGAATTATCCCAGTTCCTCAGATTCAGATTTATTTATTTGTGTCCCAAATGGGCAATTGATGTTACAGCAAGTACAAAAAAAAAAGATTCACTAATCCTGGCATGGGTTTTAGGAATAAATTGATTTTCACTGAAGAGAAAGTCAAGACCAGTCATACAGAGTCAAAGTCAGTTGCATACTTTCTAATTTGTTTGTAGTTATTACACAATTTCAGTTTTTTATTAAAACTGATAAAGTTTTCTATCTTGTGAACAGCCCCAGCTCCAGAAGAGTTTATCGGAGGGGCATTGGCTTATTTTTTTTTTGGGGGGGGGGCATATTTTATTAAAGTAAAACAAGATTTACTTTAATAATAAATATGTAAACCACCCTTTATGTAACATTTCAAATAAAATAACCATGTTTATTAATGCAAAATAAACAGTCAGGATATAAACATTGACATGTATAAAATGCTGAGTAATTATACTCAAATTTTCATAAACATTAGCTCATATGTTACAGAAATCTAATGTTTCCAATCTCTGTCGTCCATTTCTTTATGCAAAACCAATATAATAAAGAAAGAGTAAAAATAATATTAGTCAAGTAAGAGAACAAAGTGCAGTGCATTAAAACTACTCTAAGAAAAATTACTAAGGTAAATGTAACCAGTACTACCCACTTTTGAACATAGATAGCAACATTAGTAGAGGGGTGGGGAGGACTGTGCAAAGTTTTTTGCGTTTTGCTGATTTGCTGCCATGATTCTAACACACCTGAGCAGCTCTGCACATCAGCAGCAGGTCTCCGTCGCTGCTGCTGATGTGTAAAACTGCCGCACAGGTGTAAAACGACTGAGAATCTTAGCGCTCATGTTGCGTTTAAATGCGGCTCGGAAAAACACGTTACGACACATTCATGCCAGATGCCAGAAGTAGCCATCTGGTATGTTACAAGCTCCGCCCAGAACCGACCTAGAAAATCCCACGTGGCCGCAAGTCTCACAAACAAAGCCTAGCAGCGCTTTGTTTCTATGTAAATGTGAGTATTTCTGAGTCAATTAGTGGATCATTTCACCAAATATCAGCTACAACAATGGACTAACAAGTTAATTCGAAGCTTTACTACATTGATGTTGCTATTTTCAGACATAACATTTCATTTTGCAAGCTTTTAGGAGTTGTAGAGCGAGCCTGGTAGCTACAAAAGGTAACAGAGATGTTAGCTTAACGTCAAAGGAAGGAATTACTCGCTCAGTTGGTTGATTCCACAGTTCTCTTATTAGAAAGACAGTTATGTCCGAATTGAACAACTCGGCTCCTAATTTTTTTAAAATTAGGTAAATTCATAATTGAAATATTATGTAGAAGAAATCAGTGGAGAGTCGTGTAACTGCCTGAGCCATGTCATTTAGCAGGAGCACAGTGCTAACTGGTTAATGTTAGCTCACAAGCTGAGCTTAATGGGTTTTTTTTTTTTAGTAAAACTCAGCGAAAGACTTATTTATACAGCTGGTCATTTTCACTTCTAACATGGATACTTTTTATAGTTTTAAGTTTGTGTTATTACAAGTCTTCTAACAGTAAAATGTCTTACTACTGCTAGTGTTGACTTGCTAACAGTGTTTGCGAAACGACTCAGAAGAAAGAAACAAACATAAAAACAGTGGACCACCATAGTAGTGTTGACTCAGCTGCTCCCCTTAGACCTCAGACAAAACATACTTCTTTTCTTTTTTGATTGTTGATGCGAAAAATTTCTGCCGGTTTGCTAGTCCACAGTGTAGTCTGGCACTACATTAGCATGTGTTTACTAATGCATGTACATTAGCTTGTGTTTGTGAGACGGCCACGTCTCACAAACATTCTACGTCATAGCCGGGCTATGACGTAGAGTGGGCATCAGCCAATGAAATGTAAGGTCCATGATTACGCAGTTGTAGCGGTTGAAAAAAGTGCGGAAGGCAGCAGACTGATACGGGAAGCCGGGAGCCCCTGCTGCATCAAATCGAGATAGGACTATCAGAAAGTGAGTCACTCTATTGGCTTTATTGTTTCTTCCGGCCTTTTTCTCTTTCTGTTGATGACACTGAATGAAAAAAGGCTCAACTCCGGTGCTCTCCACTGATCCTCCCTTCCTCATTTCCTTAATTTCCTTAGTGTAATGCCCAGTGCACACTACACAATCTTAGAGCTGTCAGCCGATTGTCGGCCCATTTTCAAAACTTGAGAGACCACACATTAGCCGACCGAAATCCTAGGTATAACGGTTCGATCGGGTTCGATCGTGCCGTGTGGTGTCCAACAATGGGAAAAAAATAATGATTACAAGTCCAGTTAACTTACCATATTTTCCGCACTATAAGGCACACCGGATTATAAGGCGCACCTTCAATAAATTGCCTATTTTAAAACTTTTTTCACATACGGTATAAGGCGCACCGCATTATAGGGCGCATAGAATAGACGCTACAGTAGAGGCCGGAGTTACGTTATGCATCCATTAGATGGAGCTGCTCTAAAGGGAATGTCAGCAAAACAGTCAGCTAGGTCAGTCAAACTTTATTAATAGATTACAAACCAGCCTTCTGACAACTCTGTTCACTTCCAAAATGAATAAACAGCTGTTTCATTATTTTCCCCGTGGTAAAGTCAGTGACGTGGTATTATTGTGACATAGCTAGTTTGCATGCTAGCACTGTTGCCTTCATTCCAATAGTGATTGTACTGACACTTCTACTTACTGCTCTCTGTTCAACAACCCACTGTTCGAGTTTGTCCTCCAACTGTAGCCATCTCGCTTTGTTCCCTCGGAAACTCTGTAATAGGAGCCATTTTGGGGTCTTTACACAGACACACACATGGAAATGAAATGGCAGGCTTCGCGCAGTCATATATCCCAGCATGCACCGCACGCTTCTTCTTCTTTAGATTTTAACGGCAGCTTGCAACCATTATTGCATACTGCCATCTATTGAATCCTAATATATATACCTCAAATTCTCATAATGGGCCCAGCATGCACCACGCACTTCTTCTACGGGGGAAAATAAAGTCGGCGGCTGCTTACCGTAGTGCGAGACCTGTTGTGGCGCAACATTGGTCCATATATAAGGCGCACCGAATTAAAAGGCGCACTGTCGGCTTTTGAGAAAATTGAAGGTTTTTAGGTGCGCCTTATAGTGCGGAAAATACGGTATTTGAAAACCAGGCATTAATCAGTGCTTTACTACAATCTACTTGCAATGTATGTGGCCAGTGTCAGTCCTGACTGAATGAAAATCATTATAACCTATTTATCTCGCATTAAGAACAGCTGAAAAGTTACCGGGTTTATCAACTGCAGTATAAAACATTAATGTTGCTTTCACATATCATCTCCGATGTCCGCTGAACTTCGGGTTGCGCCGTGTCAGCTGTTTGGGATTCCCCTCCGTAATTTCCCCTCAGAAAGCATGGAGGAGAATCCGCCTTTCTGATTGGCTACCTGTCACATTCAAAAGGCTGCGTTCCCAGTCAGGGAAGACCCCTGATTTAGATCCGGTTCGTCTGGAAACCAGAAACCCCTGATTTAGATCAGAGCTGATTTAGATCAGCCACGACGATCTACCGTAACACACCACACACTACAAGCTGATTGGTTAGGAAATCACAAGCGACAATTTTAGAACGGCCAACGTTCTAAGATTGTCCTAAGGGAGAAATAGGGGCAAAAAATCATGTAGTGTGAACTATTGCATCAGGTAGTCGGATGTGCCCATCTTCTCTATTTAAATCTAATGATTACTGAAGGACAATATAGTATACAGACTTCATGATCTGCACTCTTTTGGTTGAATGCAGTATTTATTTCCACTTTGGCTTTATGTTGTTTCGTTTTTATTCAAGTACATTTTTTGTAAATAGAGACTGAGAATCCATTTTATTTTTGGTTGTTTTGTTTATTTTGTTTATCAGTTCCAGTGTTGTGTTCTTTTGAAAATAGGATGCATCTATCTTTGGCAGGAAATCGCATGCATTATAATATCAATTCCATTAAATCAGTGTAAAAAGGTCTTCAAACAATATTATCGTTTATCGCAATAATTTTTTGAGACAATCGCTCAACAAAATTTGTTATCGTGACAGAACTAAGTGGACTGTTGATTGCATTGAGGCATTAACGTTATAGCTATCCGTCATACTGAGCACGCATGGCGCAACAGCTGAACAAACATGCTTTATTTTTAGGACACGGTCTCTGCACTTCGCATTGCCTCATTGAACCTGCTGCACTATTGATTTCTTTTTTTTTTTTTTTTTCTCTTCCTCCAGGTAATGCTTTTGGATCATTAATACGTATATCCTTTGCTAATGTCAATTTGGTAGCATAACTTATTTCATCACACTGTGATAAACAGTTGAAGTATGCTGACAACATTCTGGCTAATGTAAAACAGCAAGACAACACTGGGTAACCATGGCAACTGGTATCTGTTTAAAAGCACTTTGGCTCTATCTGCAGTCAGGTTGCCTGTGCTTTTACTGTATTGACAAACAAATATTCTCTCCAAATTTTATTTTTTTTAATATAATTTTAACATTTGGATCTTTTATAAGACTGACAAGCAAGGCATTTGTTTTTTGTGCTTAATAGGTTCATTGGTTTTATCTTTTGGGAATGAGAACAAGCTTATGGATTCACTGGGATAATTGGAATAATAGCTTCAGAAGCTTGGTCAAACACGTAAAAACAACAGAACTTTGTTCAGTCAGCCCAATTAGGAGTATAGCAACCAATTAGTGGGAAGCATTTCTTTATAAATAAACTGAAACTGCAAAAAACAGGTTTACTAACTTGGTCTAACATGCAAAAAATGAACTGCAGCAAACCTTTTTGTCAAATTGTTCAGAAAGTACAATTAGGAATTCCAGTTGCATTCCTAATTGCAATAATAAATAATAAACTGGGATATGTAGAATTAATGTGTTCAGACTAGGGGTGGAAATTAGCAAGTATGAAAAAAGTATGAAGTAGCATTTAAATTTGAGCAATGTAATTGCCACTGTGGTAGGTTAGCAATGTGAACAGAAAAAAAACACTGCGTTCGGTTTGCATTACTGTCCAGGGGAGAGGTAGCCATCTGGCGCATAAATGGAGCGGCCCGAGGCTGTTATACTTTAACAAAAAAAAGTATATTAAATATATATTTTTATTATTATTATTATTTGTGAACCATTGAGATTTGTGAACCATTGAGATTATAAAAGATTATAAAAGCTTGATTATAAAAGCTTGATTCCACCTGTGACCAGTCCAGTCAGTAGGACTGTATTGACAGTCCTACTGTCAATACAGTAGGACTGTACAGTCCTACTGTATTGTCCAGTCAGTAGGACAGTCGTGACTGGTCAGTCCTACTGACTGACCAGTCCAGTCAGTAGGACTGGACTGGTCACAGTTCCAGTCTGTGATCAATTGCAAATTTTGTTCTCTTACTGAAAGACGATTCATCTCGTTTGTCTAAGTATTAATCCAACATTCTTGCATATTGTGTTTAGTTAACATTGGACACCCATTTGGACCATAGGATAGTAACTTGTTCAGTTGAAGACAGATTGAGAATGTTAATTTTTCCATCTGATTTCATTAACACTGTCCATTCTTCTACAGTGGGTAGGGCTGGTGAGGCCATGGAGGAGCCAGCATCTGGTGACAGTTTTGTACAGGCTGTAGAAAATATACAGATATTTTGTGTTGTTAGATAGAAATTCTGTGTTACCCAGAATAAAGGTGGTGAATTTAAGAGCTATTCTTATATTAAAGATATTTTCAATATTTTTTGTGTATTTCTATCCAAGATTGTTTAATAACAGTACAGTCCGAAAATATATGCCAGTGGTTGGATTTTATGTTTCCACATTGCCTGCAGCACCACTGGTGCAAGAAATTTTCTTTTTCAGTGTTATAAAAAAATCTAAGAAATACAATATGTATTCATGTACAATATGAGTTGTACAGTTATTGTGCCATTCTTCTGTAATTTTCATTTTCCCATTTTGTTTTCACATATAAAATTGAATGTATTTTTTTACTCATAAGTCCCTTGTATAGCCATGACATACCTTTTATTTAGAATTGACCTGATATGCCATTAGTATTTCATTAAGCACTGATTCCTGCTCATCTAGATATCTAATAATTTCCTGATTAAGATAATGAAGTACCTGTAGATATCTATGAAAATCCTCTTTTTACAAGCTATAACTTGTTTTAAGTGTTTGAAACTCTTATTTGCCCTTTATCCATTAATGAAAAATGTGTTGTTATACCTTTAGATGACCAATTACAGAATCCGGTATACATTTTATTTGGTTTAAAATCTGGGTCATAAGCACACCATCTTATAATTCTCAGGTTATAATGTAGTAGGGCTGTTGTAAACGAATATTTTAGCAATCGAGTAATCTATCAATTATTCTTAAGACCAATCGAGTAATCGGATAAAAAAAGATAAAATAAAACATTGGTAAATATAACATAACAGCAGTATTACTATCGCATATTAACATCAGTCCACGATTCGTCCGTCACCCATTTGTTGAGACCTGGATGACATGAAATACATTTTCCGGTTCGTCTGGAAACCAGAAAGCTACACTTACATTAATTAGCTAATGTGCAGCCACCCGCAATGTTCAGTCTATCCACGCTATCCACTCACCTTCAGTTTTGAGTAAAATCTGTTCTAAATCTTTATTCTCCAATACTGCCTACAGAGAGGGATCCAGATTAAGAGCTAATTCAGTGTCCTTCCATCAAGCGTTATAGTTTTTATTATAAAAGTTTATCAGTTTAATTTGTGCGGAATAGAAGTAATTCTTTAAATGTGGTACATTCATGCCCACTTTTTCTTTTGAGAGCTTTAATGTTTTAAATCAAATTCTCCGCTCTTTTGCTAACCATGTAAATTTGGGAAGCATTGTATCCCACTCTATGAATTGCTTTTTTGTAGTTTCAACCGGTAGGGGATGGATCAAGAAGATAAATCTTGGTAATAGGTTCATTTTCTCAGATTCTATTCTTTTGGTTAAACTCATGAAGGAGGTGACAGTCCATCATTATATTTCCAATCTAATTTTAGTCAGATCGTGGTTTCAACTCTTATCTGTAAATAAATGTGTCTTTAATGAAAGTAACATTGTTGTATGAACTGTAATCCAGCTTCTACCAGATGATCCTGACAAGAAGCCACAAGCCAAGCAGCTCCAAGCCAGAGCAGACTACCTCATCAAATTACTGAGCAAAGACCTGGCCAAAAGAGAAGCACAGAAACAAACTGGAACAGTGGGTCTCATTTTTGTCAATTTATTCTTCCACGTTAAGACCTATTCAAAGGTCTTAATGATAAATTAACTTTTTGTATGTTGTCTAGGCTAATTTACGGAAGAAGAAACCAAGAAGGAAAATCGGCAAAACTCTAAAGTCAATAAAGGGGGATGATGTGATCAAGAGCCCATCTCCAGATCTGACTTCTGACAAGAGATCCGATGATGAGAATGAAATTGATGTGGAAAAGGTAAACTTGAATCCTATTTGCCTGTTTTGATATTTACTGCTTAGTTTTCATGGGTATGGTAACATGGTGTACTGTTTTAGAGGATGGCAACCGGGAGGGCTCCAACCAAACATGTTCAAGAAGACAAGTTAAAGGGAAAGGACAATTATGATGAGGATCATGAGCATCAAACTTCTTCATCAGAGGAGAGAGACTGTGAAGAAAAAGAGGGAAAAAAAGAGGAGGCTGAAAGCTGTGACATTAAAGAGAGTAAGGAGCCAGTACAGAAACAGGAGGATGACAACGGAGAAAAGGTGGTAAAAGTTGTCTACTGACAAAGTGAACAACTACATTTTGTTTCTTTTCTTCATAAATTTAAAAAATCTAAATTTTTCTCTAATTTTGATTCCAAATTCTTTTCATCAGATTGAATTAAAAACCGAGGTACGAGAAAGGACAAAGAGAGCTTCAAACTTATCAGTTCAGAAGGCATATACTGCAGATAATGTTCCAGTATGTGAGGAATCTGAGGAATTGGACCAAAGAACTTTCAGCGTGGTATGTTGATTAGTTCTTCAGTCTTATTCAGTCACATTGCATATATACTGAAGTAGTGAAGTAAATAGCATGTGTTGACACAACAGCAGATTTGACTTATTACAATATTCTTATTCAAGTGGGTTAGCCCAAAAGCCCTTTTAAAAACGAGAAATGAACTGGATTTTGAAAATAAGACTAGGTCACAGTAATGTCTCCTTATTTTTGGTTTATAAACTGTAAATTGTTTTTAACATCTAAGATTTATGTAAAAATGGCCAACATTACTTAACAGACATAACTTATTGTGAGAAGTTATTGAAGTCACAGTTCAATTTAACCCTTTCATGCATGAATTATGATCCTTTGTGTCAGAATTTTTTTTCCAATTTTTTTTATTTTCTTAAGGCATAAAAAAGGTAGGAAAATTTTTTTTGTAAAAAATATTTTTTTTAGGTGATCAATTGTAATTTTCTCCAAATACATAGTTGTTATTTGAAAAATACATCAGTAGTATTGTTCTTTAGGGGTTATCTGATGTCCCAGTATTTTTTTTCCCTGCAAGAGTCGTCTTCAGCAGTCGTCCCCAACCCCCGGGCCGCAGACCGATGGCGGTCCGTGGACCAATTGGTGACGGGCCGCACAAGAAACAATTAAATATCTCGTGTTTAATGTATTATCTGAGTCTGAAGGAGCTTTTATTTTGAAAATCCTTTAACCAGATTCTCTTGGTTACATCTTGCGCGCCAACATTGAACCCACAAGCAGCAAAATGAGTAGGAAACAGATCAGATGTCTTTTTAAAGTTTCTTTGCAAAGAGGAAAAGGCCCAGAGAAGAGACAGGGGAATGAATTTATCCCAGACTGGTAGATGATTCCCACATTCCAAGGTGCTCTGCATAATGTGCGATGACCAGCTCGCTAATGAGGGAATGAAGCCTTCAAACTGCTTTGCCACGTAGAGACCCGGCAGCATAAGCAACACTTCAGGTGTTATTGTCTTCCATCAATCCCAGGAGGGACCATCTCATTGCAGAAAAACAATCTCAGGGCTCCCATTAATTTGTCGTTATCGAGAGTTAAAATTTTCATGAAAATAAAAGGTTAGTTTTTGTGGCACATCTGTGTCTTATTTTGAAGGGATGTGTAAACGTTCCCATAGCAACCAGAATCAGAGAGTGTTAGGGCAGTGGTCGAGACGAGAGGAGTAGAGCTTGTGAGTGTTAAGTCTGGTTTACATGGCACAGTTTCAGGATTGTCGGACAATTTTCCAAACCTCTGTGACCACACCCGACACGAGCCGATAAAAGTACTACAGGTTTGATCAGTTCGTGTGTCCAGCCACACGGCAGGAGCAACACACCACATACGAATTGATTCCACTCATGAACATCCCGGTTCCAGAAGAAAATCCCATAAAATCCCCAACATACCATATGTGAATTTAGAATAAACAAACACGAATTATGATGTAGAAACAATAGTCACAGTTTGTGGACTCATTTTAAGTGATAAAAGACGTAACAAAAAGAAAAGGCGTTGAATAAATGACAGTGTGAGCAGCATCACTATTTGCTGCACTAAGTACTAGACAGGTGTTCTTTTGATCATCATACGCTGTCAGAGTAGCATACATGCTATTGTGACAGCATGTATGTAGGCCTGTCACTATCACAAATTTTGCTGGGCAATTGTCTCAAAAATTGCGATAAACGATAATCTTGTTTGAAGACCTTTTTACACTGATTTAATGGAAATGACATAAAGCATGCGATTTCCTGCCAAAGATAGATACACTTTATTTTTGAAAGAACATTTAACACTGGAACTGATAAACAAAATCAACAAAACAACCAAAAACAAAAATAAAATGGATTCTCACTCTCCATTAACAAAAAAATGTCCTTGAATAAAAACGAAACAACATAAAGCCAAAGTGGAAATAAATACTGCATTCAACCAAAAGAGTGCAGATCATGAAATCTGTATACTATATTGCCCTTCAGTGATCATTAGATTTGCCGTATTTTCGCGACTGTAAGGCGCACATAAAAGTCTTAGATTTTCTTCAAAATGCGCGGCTCGCCCTATAGTGCAGTGCTCCCTGTGTATGTTGTTGTTGTAAGGCGGACGTAGTAGAGAACACCATGAGAACGTTAAAGGGGGAAGTGTGGGCGTTGATTGTATA
>CAEFZX010015677.1:0-45220 GCA_903066825.1 Alfaro cultratus | reverse complement strand
CTGCCGTAAAGTAAGGTCGTAATGTGCTCTTAAAGGGACACTACCCATAAAATAAAAGAAATACAGAAACGCAAATAACACAGTATGAACAAATACAGCAGGGTTACATAAGCACTAAATATACAACATTCAAATTTCAGAGACATTTTTTATTCAAATCCTGATGGCACATATTTACTTCCATATGAGTGCTTATACACCATTTCTTAAGTAAGATATCTAAAAATGCAATTTGACAAATCATAGTTAAGTCTGAGATATCTTCAGTTGTAATTACATATATGTGACCTTTCAAAATGACAAATTTGGTGATGACGGGTCAAATTGTAGCTAATGGAAAATATCTTGAATTCCTCTCCTTGGTGGGCACAATTTCAATGAAGATATCTTTAAATACCATTCAGGATCGTGAAAATGTAGTTGTGTCCATTTTATATCTGGAATGTAATTAGAAATAGTCTGACGAAACCCATTTTACGTTACAACGGCCTGCCATACCCCAACTGGCATTTTGACAGAACAGCAGCACCGTAGTTTCCTCGCGCTCCCCCCGCCCATTTCATCTACAGCCTCCACGTCACGCACTAATCAAACGGAAACCGTTTGAATGACTGATCGGACATGTTGGAAAGAACCGCTTGTGAAACCCATCTTGAAATCCTTGTGCAGCATAAACTGTTTTAGTAGTTTTACCAAAAAAAGGTAGACGTCACATTGGAGGTGATTGTGTCTGATATGAGCCTTCTAATGGCGGCAATACGAGCTAATGGGCCGACTTGCAACTGAGCTGCTGCTTTCTTTTTTCTTTTTTTTTTTCTTGCGCGCATGCGAAATGGCTACGGCGCCTTTAGGGGTAATCGGAAACATTTATTTCCCATGTCCACATGGCTGTACGTCCTGTACAGTAGATAAAGAGTAGTAAATGATAAGTTATTTATCATGTTAAAGAATTAACACATTCCGAAATATTGCTTCAGTCTAGGTTTTTAATTTTATTCAAAGATAATTATGCATTGATTTTGACGAATAATATTAACTTGATTTAAATGTTAGCATTAATATTTGGAGCACTTATTATCAAGCAGATGAACATGACAGTGAGCCCCTTAATTTATTCATTTTCCAAAATTACCCAAAAACACCTCGCAGAGAACAATACAATAAAATAATAAAGAAATGTGGCTAAGCCTAACCAGACTGTGCCTGTCTATTGACCCTGCTCAAATAAATTAGAAAGTATGAATACAAGTGAAAACAAAAATAGCATATGAAGTTGTGTAATAACAATAAGATTCCATAAATAAATATCCATGCTTAATATTTTTTTAAAGGTCACCACTGTAAATGTTATTGATAATTTCAAATAGAATTTATTTTACTGTTGAAATTATTGACCACTTTATAGATTTACAAAGATATGCTTACATGCATTTAGTTTTTTATATGAAATTATTTACTTTATTTTATGTAAATTAAATTAAATATCCACACCTTATAACTCAAAATGTGTCCAACCTGTAACCTAGGCAAATTAGCTAGGGCCCGATTTGTATTATTTACATTGTTTTATATCAAATAAAGTGCAACAAAGCAAAGCTAGTGAAATTGCTTTGGATGCTCCACTATGTTCCCTGTCTGACTATTTATTTATTTATTTATTTATTTATTTAGTTTGTTAGTTAGTTAGTTAGTTAGTTAGTTAGTTAGTTAGTTAGTTAGTTAGTTAGTTAGTTAGTGCTAATAACCTTAGCGTTATTTCTTTTCAATTTCAGATGACGGAGCTTTATTCGTGTTCCTGAACGCAGCACTCCTCTGTGTGTGTGAGTGCGCGCTGCAGAGGAAGTGGCGGCTGATCTCGGTCCGCACCTTTTCCGGTAACAGCCCCGCCACCGCTGTGCCTGACTGAACGGCTGGAGACACGGAGGGAGGAAGACAAATCGAGAGCGGCAAGAGTGGGGGAGAAACGGCCCGGGGGACTGGGGAATGGTCGCCGCAGACGCAGGTATTTGTCCCGCTCTTGCGGTTTTTGTGTTCATCTGTTTTCCGTTGAGCCTTTAGGTTTCAGCAGAGAGAGTTGTTTTTTTTGTTGGTCGGATTCAAAGTTGTCCTCTGTACTAACACCCCTCCCTTCTTCGGACCGCTCCTATGTCACAGGGGGAAGGAAGAGAAGAAAGTCGGATGAATCAATGACCTTTTGAGCGGTGCTCCTGTGGATACCCCGGTACTGAAGCGGACTCGGAAGGCTCTGAATCGCCGCCGCCGGTTAAGCGAAGAAAATCGGCGTGCTTCGAAATTCACCGAGGGGGAATAAGCTAAGTGTGGACAGCCGGCGGCCAAGAAGGAAGTGGGATCCCCCGGCTTGGCCTGGGCCTGATTTATATTGTCCTCTTCAGGTTGAAAGAACTCCTCAAACCAGACTCTGCTCGGTCACCTGGGAGGAAAAAAAGGACCTTGTAAGCAGAGTCGACCCCGTATTTTTGTTGGTTTTGGGAGGGAGTGTGTGGTCTAAGGCGACTTTGAAAGAAGGGAATGTCATTTTTTCTTCTCACATTGGAGGGCAGTGGATCATGAAAACATATCCCCACCCAAATCTACAAAAGCACCCCATGAAGACCCTCTGATTCCTCAGGCCAGATTACCTCAATCCAGCTAATTGTACTGTAAAGACCTAAACGCTGCTACCAGCTCTCAGATTTTTTTTTTTTGACACTTGTGTCAACCCACTGTTGTCACGTGTGTAGCTTCACGTTGAACCCGGGCCTTCTCTGTTGTCCTGGAAACAAACTTGGCTCTAATTAGGAGTTCCCCTTCTTCTTCTAACAAAGTATTTATGCACAGTAAACAAGATGGGGAAGATGCTGTCAAAGATCTTTGGCAACAAGGAGATGAGAATATTGATGCTTGGACTTGACGCTGCCGGGAAAACCACCATCCTGTACAAGCTGAAACTGGGACAGTCGGTCACCACCATCCCCACGGTGGGGTTCAACGTGGAAACCGTCACCTACAAGAACGTCAAGTTCAACGTGTGGGACGTGGGGGGCCAGGACAAGATCCGGCCCCTCTGGAGACATTACTACACGGGCACGCAGGGCCTGATCTTTGTGGTGGACTGCGCCGACAGGGACCGGATCGACGAGGCCAGGCAGGAGCTCCACCGGATCATCAACGACCGGGAGATGAGGGACGCCATCATCTTGATCTTCGCCAACAAGCAGGACCTGCCAGACGCCATGAAGCCCCACGAGATCCAGGAGAAGCTGGGCCTGACCCGGATCCGGGATAGGAATTGGTACGTTCAGCCCTCGTGCGCGACGACAGGGGATGGACTATACGAGGGCCTGACCTGGCTTACCTCAAATTACAAATCCTAATGTTTCCTCCCACCCACCAGCTTGGATGTTTCAAGACACACACACACACACACACACCTACACTCACACACACACATAAAAGTAGCAGATAATAAAAAAAAACACACACAAAAAACAAGGATGCAATTTGAAGCAATTAATTCAATTCAATGATCTCTTTGCTTAATGTGTATTAAATACAGTCGGAATTTACTTATTGGTTTATTTTTCTTTACAATAAGTATTTCACTTTAATCCCAAATTTTCAGTTAAGCAAAAAAAAAAGTTTTTCTTCTTTTTTAGTTTTCTTTAGATCTCAATCTGTGTAATCAGTTCTGTTAATCTACACATCTTACTTTTGTGCTTTTTACTGCATTTTGCTTTTGTTTCCCCATTATTGTATCGTTTCTTTTAAAGGGGGACGCACCTGAACGGTGCCGCTTCCCCCCCCCCTCTCCTACTTAGTTCTGGTCCTGCGCTCTCACAACCCAGCTACATATCCAAAGGATGGGGGGCAAAAAGCCCAGAAACCGTTTCCTAGATCAGCATATCACTTTTGAAGACTCCAGGGGGGAAAAATGCCTCAGTTTTCTGTCAGAATGTGTACTATGGGTTTGTTATTAGGACCTTTTAAAAAGTTCAACTGATTGTACTGGGATGAATGAGATGTGGAAGCTCCTCTCTCCTGTGCAGTGGTTCCATCCATGATGATGTCTAACATGGACGCTGGATATTCACACTGTGATATGGATATATACATTTTTTATTTTTATTTTTTCCGGTTTGGGGGGGTGGGTGGGTTGTTTCGGGGTCAGGATCTGTTACCAACCAGTCTCTCGTCATCTCCACTCTCGTTTCTCTCAGAGCTTCCACTGAGTGTTTTGTGGTTTTCAGCTGCCTTAGGCCGGACCAGGGTTCCAGGTGTTCCCCCCCTCCTCCCCGAAACTGAGACAGTCGCAACGGCGAAGGGTATTCTCAGCCGCTGAGTTTGCACTTTGAATGGGAGAAGGGAGGGGGGTTGAGCAACTAGCTGGTAGTGCATACTTTTTTTTTTTTTCTTTTGGATTTTTCTTGAACCGACTTTTGGACTCCAGCGAGGTTTACAAAGTTTCCAACCCCCCACTGCCTCCAAAACAGGTGCTTAGTTTTATTTTATTTTTTGTTTTGTTTTGTTTTTTTTGTTTGTTTGTTTGTTTTAAACATCACCAGCCCAGTTTGAAGTCCATCAGTCAATTCTGTTAAAAGTTTAAAACCATATTGCTGTTTAATTTCCTCCCAGTACCTTTTTTTTTTTTTTTTTCTTATGCTATGCTGTTGAAATAATAAAAGAAATATATATCCAGATCAATATGGAAGTGGTGCCTTTTCAATGACCGGTTGCTACTTTTGCATTACAAAAAAAGAAAGAAAGGGGGAAAAAAATGGCAATATTTCCCTTCTGAAAAAGGTTGAGCTCATAAAAGAGGAAACGAGAACTTAGGGCGTTGCGATAGTTGAAAGAAGGACAAACCGAAGAGAAGTGAGCCTCGGCTTGTTTCCTTTCTGCTCCGGTGAGTCATTTGTTGTGAATAAATGATGAGAGCTCTAGTTTCGGAGTAGTGATTACGAGGTAACGCGTGCTCCCGTCAGAAAGCTCTCCCAGTATCACTTGGTCCAGTAGAGTCCAGTCCGGGGTGGCGGACTCCAGACTTTATTACTAAGAGAAGAGAGAGAAAAACGCAGCCGAGAGGAATCACATGATGATGATGAAGTTTATTCATCACCGTCCTGCCGCTTCGCCTCTGAGTAAAACCGCTAATCCTGAGGCACAGATCTGAAGTCGGGCTATACGATTTCAAAAGCCTTTCAGTCTTGGCTTTTCCCCCTGACTGCTTAACACTTGATATCGCCGCTTGCAGCGTCATGTGTCACCCACGCCATTCAGAAATAAGGAATGAAGTTGCTTGTGAAAATCCGGTCTTAAGAAAGAGGGCATGGAATGAAAGCTGATTGTTGGCACTGAGATCTGAGAGTCACCAGAAGGACAGGTGAAATCCTATGAAGTGTTTTATGTGATTCCATCTCGTAAAAATAAAAAAAAAAAGTCCATGGGTTCCTGTTCAGGAATGCTTGCTTTGTGTGTCTCTGCTGCTCTGTTTGCTTTTGTTGTGTTTGCTCTGCAGCTGTCGATGTGAGGCTCCGCTTGAGTCCGGCCTGAAGGACGGAGCCTGTCCGCCCGAGATGGCCACACAAATGAGACGGGGGCCCGTTATCTCTCTCGAAACCGCCGTCGCTTCTTCTCCAGCGTTTTGTTTGTTTAAAGTAGGATCACCAGACACAAGAATTTCCTGTCCTTTTTGTTGTTGTTATTTTTCTAGTCAGAGCAGTCGGGTGCCAGAAGAAGTGTCAAGCACTCCTTCTGCGAAAAGTGTCGCAAGTGTTTCTTTTGCGACACTTTTCTTTTTGTTTTTCTCCATTCATACGCCTTTTTTCTTTTTTCTTTTTGGTTTTTGGATGTGGAAACCTTTGACCGAAAACGTGGGTCAGAAGGGGGAACCTGTTAGAGGAAACGTGTAAAAGGGAGAGGAGTTTGAAACTACTCCTGATGTGACGTCAGTGGTGAATCACGCCGCGTGTGTCACAGGCCTTTTGTACCGCCGTCAATGTGTCACCGCCACATGCTCCGCACACACGATAGCTGGTGTCAAAACCCTGTCAGGCTCACCTGTCGCCCCTCGGTTTAAACAATATAATTAAATAGACATTTTCTACTTTTTTGTTTGTTTGTTTCTGTTCTTTTCCCCTGGGCGGAGGCTGTCTGCTCTATTGTACGCCCTTGACGGGGTCGACTTCAAACAAAGCTCAAAAACCAACCCCACTGGTAGTTCCCCTGTCAACTGTTTACTCAGGCGTTCCTCTTTGATTTTAATCTCCCTCAAGTTCTTCATTCAGCTCGGCGGAAAGCCACCAATTAAGCCTTACAAGTCGACACAAAAGAGAATTAAAACGGCACACGAATGTCGACGTCCTCAATGAAAGATACGTGGATGTGGAAGACAAAAAAAACGAGCAGACGTGCTTGTTTTCTCACGCCTCAGACACTGGCTGTCTGTGTCCTCCTACAGCTGTTTCTATAGAAGCGAAGAGTTTATGCTTGGTAATGCCCAGAGACAGGGGCCAAAGTAACAACAACAACAAAAAAACCCCTTCAAGTTTCAATTTCTGAGCTTTTGCTCCCAAGTTTTACTGCCAACTACAGGTGTAGGCTGGTTTGAGAAACCTTGAGTAAAAATATAGTTATCACTGCATTTGTATTATGATTTAAAACAAAGCAGTTAATTGCTTTGGCTTAAATAGAACAGCAACTGCTGCATTCCAACTGATGTGAAAATATACCAGTTATCTATGCATGGTGGGTCATTTGTTTTTGATGAAGTAGAAAGCAAAAAACTTAGAATATACCCTTAGCAGAAGTCAATTAAATTATTTAACAAAATATCTCTTTTTGCCATTCCGGACCTTGCTTCACAACTATTTGCCCACAGGCTACAGTACAGTTAATGGTTGTTTGCTTTACAAGATGTACAACATGTAACTTATCAACTGCAGTGTGAAAGCTGCTGCAGATACTAATTTTGTTTTGATGTCGTGTCTGTGCTTTTTGTGACAGAAAATATCTTCAAAATGCATAATTTGTCTTCCTTAAAAGTTTGGGGGAAAGTGTGGCCTGCTTTCCAGCAGTTTGTAGCAACAGGTGGAGGGAGGAGGGGGGGGGGTTATTATGTTTCTCTAGGCATGTCACTGAGTTTGGGCAAAAAAATCCTAGTCACTCCAGCACATTTTAACACACCTCTTGAGATAGATAGATAGATAGAAAAATTTTTTATTAGAAGTTGCTCTGGGTTAAATGGGACACGAGGACAGAAAAGAAAGAGGGTAATAAGTTAAAAAGGAAAGAGGAGGATGGTAGAGGAGAGACAGAAGGATGAAGAAAACACCCTAGAAGTCTCCTTTTACACCTGCAGAAAAAGGGGGGGAAAAACAGAACTGAGAAAACAACGTGACAAAAAACATTCCCAGGATAGAACGTCAACAACCTCACTGAAAAGCACGCCGTACTAATTATTGCGAGATGTATTTTAGTGGCAACTGCAACCCAAGATGGAGTTCTGAATCCAAATCTCTGTATGTCTTAAAATGAAGCCGCTACAAACATGGCTTAGTGTCCAGTTTTCTGTTCTTTTCACACGGTCAAATGTAAGAACAATTGTGTATATTTAAATGAATAGATATCCTTGTCCAACACAGAAATCAAGGCCTTTTTAAGTGTCTCTGATAAACCTCAATTCCTGATTCCTCTGCTGCTTATGTTCATATGTGCAGCTAGCAAAGCTATAATTTAGGTTATTCGCATCATTTTATTGATCAAGTAAATTTAGGTTTCCTTTTGCAGTGTAAGCACCTTACCAAACCTTTTTAAAATGGTGTTCATGTTCTAAAGAGAAGCTGTTTCGATCTGCTCAGATATTTGCAGACGGCTCTCTGACTGGAAAGCAGAACTGCACAGAAAGCAGCTGAAACGCTTGTCGTCAAATTAAACAGCGTTCAAAGTAAAGCGTTACGTGTATAAAGTCAGATAACAGTTTTGCTCCCGGATGGGTTATTACAGAGTCAAATTAAAACAGATTAAATATGCTAAGGTTAGCCTAACGTTCAGCAAACTGCTTTGAACAAGATGCAAATTTATTGCAAACTGTAGCTCTGCTAGGTGCCCAAAGTGGGTCCTCGAGGGCCGGCATCCTGCATGTTTTAGTTCTCTCCCTGGTTTAACGCACCTGGATCCAATGATGGCTCCTTAGATGGCCTAAGAAAAACACTGACATGCTGAAAAGGTTGTTACTACCACCAGGGAGAGAACTAAAACATGCAGGATGCCGGCCCTGGAGGACCCACTTTGGGCACCCCGGTCAGCTGTGAAACAAAAGATAAAGCTAATCACTTTTTAGCTTTTTTAGAACGACGTCAAAACGTCCTTGTAACTTTCTCATAAGAGTTAACCAGTGTTTGACCACCACACTACGACAAAAGTCCAGTTGGGATAAAATATCTGTTGCTGTGGAAAAAGAAACTAACACCGTAGCATCCAGAATATCGCCTGATAAAGGTGTGATACTGATGAAATGGTAATATTTCACCAGTAATATTTACATGCTACTTTATTACCTTTAATACGGTATCACACAAGAAGTTGAGATCAGCAAATGCTTTACCAGAAATGACTCTGATTTATATCAGTGACAAAAGCCTAACTAATTTACCTAACAAATGCTGGACTGTAACACTTTGGGAAAGTTTTAAAAAATGATGATTCCTCCTAAACCCCGCAGCACAAGCCGCTGATCATCAGCCAAACATTTGCTGTGTGGAATTCAATGAGCTACTTTTTTACAGTTCTCTTTTCTCCTCGCCATCCTACAGCTTGTGTTTCTCGAGGCCTTTTAAGCTAAAAATGTATTCCTTTGTCACTCGCCGTCACAGTTGCAGCACAAAGGCCGCCTCCCGCTTAAATGGCGTCATTACAGCAACACGCGGGGTGGCATTCAGCTAGCAGGGCACTTTTGAGAGCTCCTCCGAGTCTGTTGCACACTCCGTTTCCCTCTGCTGCAGACAATGTGCTAATAATTATAGGGAGCCCAGAGCCTGCGTTCGCCTTTTTTTGGAGGAAAGCTGTGCAATGGGAAGGCGATGTGCTTCTGCCGCAGGCGGCACCAACGCAGCACCAAAGATTTAGGCCACACAGTTGTAATTAATGGAGGCGGTGCATTAGCAGCAGTGTTCGCTGGATGAAATCCGTCTCATTTAATCTTTATTGAATGAAATGTATAATTAGACGCAGGCACAGAAAGCTGCAGAAGTATTTATACGCTTTTCTGTCATATTCACACCGCAAATTGCAATGTATTTGAGTGGGATTTTGTGTCTTTGACCAACACGGTGCTGCATAATGAGAACTGGAAGGAGAACGGTACACGGTCTTCTGAATGTTTCACCAATAAAAATTTTCAAATGCGGTGTGCATTTGTGTGCAACTGCTTTATTCTCACACCCATGAATACATTTCATCTTGCGGGAACTATTCGTGCACATAAAAAGAGCACGTCAGAACCGCAAACCCGCCGAGGCTGTCCACCTAAATGACCAAATCGGACAAAGTTTAATGATCAGAGCACCAATCCAGAGTAACCACTTTGACAAAAGGTACACAAGTAGCAAACAAGCGGAAGAGGAGCTCTGGTCAGAAAAGATCAAAACAGAACACACTAAACTTGGCATCACCCTGAACACACCGTACCGATGGCGAAACATGGTGTTGGCCCTATCATACTGTGGGTAAAGCTGTTTAGAGTCGATGTGACGATAGATGGCAATCTTAGAAGAGAAACCTTCCAGTAAATCTGGAAGATTTACCTTCCAGCAAATCTCAAAAGACTTCCAGTCTCAATTATGGCTGCAGTATTGACTCTAAGTTGACTCAAAGTGTGTAGCATTTTCCTTCTGGATTAAAATTGTTCACACCATAAAAGCCAATTGAAATAAGTGGAAGTGTGTGACATTAACATGACAAAATGTAAAAAAAAAATAAAAAATGCTAAGAAATGCAAAGCACTGTATTTGTTTTGTTTAAAAAATTCTCAGAAGCCAAGTGAAGAAGCTAAGATACTTCAGAAAAACCTAGCAACAATGGTTACCTCTACTGATGCCTATCTTAAATAACAGGAAGCTATGGGAGTTTTTAATTACGCCAAATCTTTTGTCTTCTATAGACAAAGGCACAGTGGGGTGAATAAATGTTGAGTTGTGCTTTCGGTTGTGACAGGAACTGACATGTGCTGCAACCTTCCTGTGTGACACATGGCACACCACAGTGACAGATGGACAGACTGAGATAGCAAAAGGAAGAAGGCAATATCAATGAAGGAAATAGACTGGTTATTAAGGCATGGGCCTGAAAGGACGCAAGGCCCTGGCTTTCTATAAGCAGAAAAAATAATATTGACCTGATTCCACACCATAATGTCAGTGAAACAACCCAAATGTGCATCAGTACACTTTTTTTTTTGAAACCAGAAGAAATAAAAACATGTCAAACTTAGGTAAAAGATTACACTTTGCGTTCTGTGTAATTATTAATATATATGCTGTCGAGATGTTAACAGACAAGGCAGGTTTCTGTCTCTGGTTTCTGTTGTGTGTTATTTACATCCCTAAATAACATACAGCACAAAATCCCAAAATAACCCACCCCACACACACACGCACACGCGCACACATGGAGCCTCCCCTCTGGTTCTTACAAACGTCCTGTCTGAAGAGCCATCTGCTTTAATGTGAAGCACTCGGCAAAGCTGGGACCAGCAGCTGTGTGCGGGCGTGTGTGTGAGGTCTCAGTGCTTGGGTACAGCAGGTTGTTGGCAGGTGCCATATTAAAATTGTTTTAACAGTTGTAGTAGAGCTCAGCAGTGCAGGATTAGAAGCCTTTTTACACCTAGAGTTAAAAACCAAGACAGTGCACCACAGATTATTTTAATTAGGCAATAAAAATAGATCTCCTCGCATGTGTTCCTCTTTTCAAGATGCCACGCAAATCTGAACTGCTGCTTTTACACTCTGCCCTTTTCCCCCGAATACAAAGGTTAATCCTGTCACATGTTTATGAGCTTTACATTTGGTCCTTTTCGGCTGTGACTTCTGTCCACGAAAAGCTCTTATCTCCAACTTCTCATGATCTTCGGCTTTACGCTGAGATTTGTGAGTCTGCTGAAGCCAGACTCACAGGCCAGACAGACACAGGTCAGTCTGGCCTGTGCAGCACAGACCAGACAGTCATTTGCTACAACATTTGTTTGTTTGGTTTAAAGTGACAAAACTTGCTTGCGTATGCAATTAGACTGCTCCCCAGGGGGCAGGCTGAAATCATTAGCAGCAGCAGGTAGCAGAGCTGCGCCAGGATCTGCTACCGGAGAATTGGAATATGCTGAGCCATCTGCGGCATCACGCCTGCTCATAAAATACATAAATACATAAAATACGGACACACCTAGCAGGTACACACACTACGGGCAGAGTCATTTGTTGCAGTTCAGTTTCGCTTGCTTGGTGCTTTAATGTCTCAAGTTCTGCTTTGTTGGTTGCCTTCAAGTTTTCAGCACAAACAGGAGAGAGAGTTTGTTTAATGACAGACATAACTTTTCTTTGTTTGCTGCTGTCTCTATGGCAACAAACACACAAGAAAAACCCAGCAGCAGATGGCTGGAGTGCACAAGTGATCTAAAATCACTGTTTTGACTCCCATCTTTTTTTTTTTTCTATTTGCCATTCCCCTCCCCAAATATTCAGGTGGAAACTTCAATATACAATACAGACTAAATCTAAATTAAGAGATGTGTTTCATTTTTACCGGTTTCTACAGTTTACAAGCAAAGTTATTATTATTATTATTATTATTATTATTATTATTATTATTATTATTATTATTTTGATCCACATTTGAATTTGATATGGTTTAAAAAAATGTTTTTGTCTGCTTAACATTCGAAAGCACGTTAGTTTTTACAACCTGGCATGCGTGTGTCAGTCGTCTGACATTTACAAAAGGAGAAAAAGAAATGCATGAGAATAAGCAGCTCAGTCGTGAGCCTGAATAAAACCTGTTTTCTCTGGATGTGTGTCTCATACAAGTAAAGTTATCTCTGAAATATCCATATTTGTGCTCATTTTCCAAAAATTCTGATAATACAATCTTCGCTGGCCAAGCGTCGTGCTGTGGTAGCATAAATAATTTATCCCACATGCTCAAAATAAGGCAAACAATCTAACCTGTGATTAGTTAATTTAATACGGCTTCTGGATAAATTGGAGGATTTCACATAACTGTTTCTTTCCGGTTTTGCTGCTTCAATCCTGGATTATTATGAGAAGTTATTAGACAACATAAGTGTCATGGTATGCAAGCTATGCAAACAATCACAACTGAGAAGCAGCCAAGATATCATATTGTTGTCATTGACTGATAAGGTGCTAACACTCTCACGCACATGTTTAGCAAAAAAATAAATAAAAAATGCTGCATGGATGTTGAAAACTAAAGTCCAATGCCAACCTGATTACCAACAGCAGCAGCGATTCAATCACTTCTTTGTCAAGACCACTGCACCGGCCAAATATCAAGTCAGACAGAGGGCAGATGTTGCACACACAAATCATAGCACGGTACTAAAAACAGCTGGTCCAGATGGAACTGTGCCGTGGCCGTAGCCAAAGTTTTGTCACCATCCTTTCGATCGGCCTCAACAACTGCAAAGCAAAATTTCAGCTTTAAAGAGGCTACATTCCCCTTAACACAAGTCTAAAACTCTTTGTTGTTGCTGTTTTTATACAGAACAAAGAGGGTTGTGCAGTTGCCATTATATTGCAGATCTGGATCCCCATCAAGTGGTGCAATATATTCCCAAACGTGAATCATATGCCAGGCAAATTGTTGTTGGTGTTTTGACTCTTGCTGGGAACCTTCCAAACGTCAATATCACCTACAGCCAGAAGAAACGTGCTCGTAAAATAATGATATTGTTTTAAACCAAAATCTGACCAGGGTATGAATAAGTCTGGGCTTAGCTGCTACATTTCCCCACTTTGCACAGGAGTCCCACAGAGCTCTGTTTCAGTCCCCATTTTCTTTTTTTCTCCAAGGTTTTTGTTGGCTCTAGTGGCCTGTATTTTTTGAAAGTAGGCTGACAGGAGAGTGGGGAAGCCATGTGGCAAATATCTCTGGGGCTGGGAGTTGAACCCGTGACGGCCACGTCAAGGACTAAGGCCTCCATACGTGGGTTGTGCTAAACCCCTACGCCACCACAGCGCACCCTTTAGTCCCCATTTTATACATTTCCATAACTGCTAGATTAGAAACAATCCAGATTGAGTTATTTTGCCAAATACATCCTGGGTCAACGACGAAATGCCTACGTTGATTTACCACAACATTTTGTGTTACTGTTTGCTGACTCAGCAAACTGCGCAAGCCCAAAAAATGTGTCAAAGTGACTAAATCAAATGTTAATCTGACCAAAGAGTGGCTTGAAAAGAATAACCAATAACCTAGATTACTAGGAAAGTACTGGTTGGGTTAAAATTGTTTTTAATTTATTCTTTATTTTATTTAGTTTTGCACTAGAAGTTACCACCTCAAAATGTGTAATGGCACTTTTACTGATAGAGAAAAGTTACATGTACTCCATGCCTAATACTGCCTAAATGTTTATGCTTTCCTCCAATATTTAATAAAAAATTACATTAATGCACCTAAAACAAAATATGAAATTGCAATTGGAATCTGAAATTCAGTAACGTATTTCTAACAAGTAACATACTTGAATCATCCTGTATGCTTTCCATATGCATCTTGGGCTTTGATAGACTCTAACTGATCTTAAACACTTTATGTATATTTTAGTGGCTGAGATATTAAAACTCACATACATTGCTGGAGTCCTTGTAGAGTAATAAAGCAAGAAAACAATTATCTGATACTGTGCAGTCTTTTGGTTTTCTTCAGTGTTTACATCAACCTGCTGGCAATAAGGTTATTATATATCATTTTCTTACTTCTTATTACATCCCAGAAGAGGTTCTGAACGATCTGATTTGTTCTTTGTTTAGTTCAAAATGCTGGACTCCCTTTAGTCTCTTCTCAAATCAAACGAAACCCTGAATGATACGTCCAATCCATGGATAGACGAAGAAACCCAGCAGGTTTTTGTGTGCGCCCTCTTTGCACATTCAACTGTGTTCGTTCTCATCCCACGAAGACCATTACTGAGTTGTCGGAAAGCACAAAAGAAGCTGGGCTGATCAATGAAGGAAGCCAGCATGCCAACAAAGTGAAGGTCAAGAGGCTAAAAGACCTGAGCGTTAAAAACATCTCAGCTTTAAAACAGAGTAAACATCTGATCATTGAGTTAAGGGGGGAATTAAATATTCACTTGCAACTGAATATTGGCTCACAAAAATAGGGTGGAGGAGGAAGAAAAATACAAAGTTTTATTTTTGGGTATACATATTTAAACATAAAAAACATTCAATGAAAAAAAGCCCCTCAAACACTGAATTCCCTGAGAAGTCTGAGAAAAAAAATAACTCTCTCAAGATCTGTTTATGTCCTTCTGCTGCAGCACCAGTGGGAGTATCCTCTGTCAGATCAGCATCCTGTTAAGGCGTGCAGCTCTGCAGCTGATAAGGGAAGGCACTGTAGAAAGGTGCAGAAGACTGCATTAGAGACATTATCAGCTGTCCACTCTTAAAGACAAACACACATCCCTGTGGGCTGCAGAAAAGACTCTGGATGCTACTGCCACACCATTAATCAGTTTGTCTAAACTTCAGCACCAAGGCAAACCTACCAGCAGAGCATGTCCTGCGAAACAAGAAAAGAAAATCTCAAATCGTTACCACAGAAAGCTTAGTGATATTTCAGACCAAACTAGAGATATAGAGGCTGAAGTTGCTCACTCAGTGAATAACCAGAAGTTATTTTCACACTTCTAGTTGAAATATAGTCCCAGAGTCCTTGCAGTCTTGGAGGAAAATTTCTTGACTTGCCGCCAACCAAACGTCAGTGGGCGAGGTTTTGACGGGTGAAGTTGACAGATTAAATGAATTCATAATGTGCTTCATCATATGAAATAAGTTATTAAATCATGGAAAATAAAATCCATGCATTTAATTGAGGCACACGTGATTAATTTTATATTTAACAAATTATTTCTGGATTCATTTCCAGTTTGAATGACACATTTAAGTAATTATTTCGCAAGTTATTTATTTGTTGTTATTCGGCACGCTTCCCTCTCCATATTCATTACTTACTGACCGACTTTTTATGATCATCTGTGACAGTAAGAATTGGTTCTGAACTAAATGCCATTCCACAAGCCAGTAAGACCTTCCTACTGTTTTTCTGCTTTTGCCTTCTAAATATGCTCTTTAGCAAAAACAGGAAGTTTTGATGCGCAAAGCAAAGGGAAAATGTTCCTCTTGGGATTACTGCATAATCTTTCCATACAGTCTGTCCAGCAGGGAGTCCATACATTCGTTCGGGTCATACTTTAAATTCCTGAGCTGAGAAGTGAAATAAACAACTCCAGCTGTCTAAATTGGATCTTTGTCCTTATGTCTGAACAATGTAGCTATAAACTTTTCATCATTTAAAAGCTTGGAAGATTGTTTGCTTCTTTGTGTTAGAACTCAACCCCACACAGCCACGGAAAAGCAGACAGAGACTTTAAGGCAGAGTAACAGAGGGTGTGACCTTAATCCCACAGTGGGAAAGAAAGGAAGAAAGGCACACACACACACGCGCACGCACACACACACACACATCTGGTCTATCCAGTTTCTCCTTTGTATCTCATAGGAAAACTATGTTGGAGGTTAAACAAGTGATAGACGCAAAGCAGCTTGTGTAATCTACTTCTTTATACCCAAGAAAAAGTGAGTCATCATTAAAGGCGGACACTATCTCTGCAGGAGGCTGTCATTCATAAAATAAGGGTGTGGACGCCTGTTTCATTTATCCTGAGACTCATTGATGAGTAATCACCCATTACCCACGAACGCTATCTTTCACTTCTCTGATTAACGCAGACATTTTCGTAGATAAGTGCTTTACAGGGGCCAACGTTACCACTTGCTGCAGAGGACTGTGCAGGGCATGCAAGCCTTTACGTGTTACACCAGGACACCACTTGCAATACCTCTGTTTCAGCTAAAGGCACCTCTACCCAGCTGGTGGACTGAAGAGATTTTGTTACTGAAACTTTGGATTCAATCCAAATAGTCTGTAGTCAAAGATGAACACTGGAGCCCTTGGAGGCAAAACACGGGACACACTCACAACAATAAAACTTTTCATATATAGTCTGCTGCAAAAAAAATAAAAAACAAGTCAAACCTTGTGAGCCTTCTCCAGTTGTTGCATTATTATACAACCATAAACTTCTTAAGAGACCATGATCATGCAGATCAAGGAACACACCAACCAGGTCGGGGATAGAGCTGTGGGAAGGTTTAAAGATGGTTTGGTTATAAAACAACAAAGCCACGTGAGATGCTTTGAACATCTCACACGGCATTGTTCAAAACATCAACTGTAATTTGAAAGTGTATGGCACAACTACAGACATACCAAGACATGGCAGAACTCCTAAACTGACAAGTTGGTCAAGAAGGGCATTAATCAAAGCAGCACTAAAGATGCCCATAGCAAGGAGGAGCTGAGGTGCACAGCTCACATGAGAGAAAGTGTTGACAGGATAGTGCTGCACTCCAATCTGGCTCTTATTAAGGAGAGAAGAATACGAATTTACCTTGCTGTGAACCCCTCCAGTCAAGTTAAAGATTCAAGGATCTGCACTTGTGTCCAAATCTGTCATTAATTTCTCCAGATTTGGACACAAGCAGTTCCAAAATTATGCGTGTAAACCAATAAAATGAATAGATTAACAACTAAATAGCAACAATCATGCAAAAGAAAGGCATAAACAATTTTTAGATTCAAGAAGAAAAGGGACAACATTTTAAACAAACAGTTTATAAAACTCATCGACTGAAATGTCAACTTACACGAATGTGCTAAATGTAAAAATGAGGGTTTTTTTTACATAAATGTCAGTTGTTACATCTAGTAAGTGAAAATAATGAATACATGCATAGTTAAATCAATAAGCATCAATATAAACGATTAAAACCAAATACTTCTTATCTTAAATGTTTAATGAGAAATTACAAAACCGCAAATTAATAATAGAAAATTATGAATTTATTTGTAATTACTTACACAAAAATATAGTTAATATTAAAATAATAAAACATGACAGCAACCAGAAACTGAAAACACAATAATTTTTAAATCGATTGCAGTAGCCAATCAAACGTTGAGAAATACTTAAGCGAAAAACACCAAAAAGTAGTCCTAAGTAACTTACCACTTATTTATAGCAGTAAGAATCAACCAATTTAATAGTGGCCTGTTTATGTTGCCTCTACACTGCCCTCATGTGGTTACAACGTTATAGTTTACTACACTTTGTGACATAGTATGAGTGAAGTGAGTATGTGTGGGGAGGAGAGGAAGAGATGACAGAGATTCAAAGCCTCAAGCTGGTTTATGTTGGTGTTTCAGCTCCCAGATGAAATACAGCGGAGAGGTTCTTTCTGGAGCACCGCTAATGCTCGCCCACATTTGGCCTCTGCCCGCAAAGAGTCTCATTACGTCAGACTTTATAATGATCTACAACAGTACTAACGCTTTATGGTCGGATATTAAATTAGAAGATGCATATCATCAGCTTAGAAAAGTGCAGAATCCATCAATGTGCCTTGGGACACAAGTACTTCCTGTGAATTTCCAAACGCCTCATTTTATTCTATCAGTGGGAGCCAGAGTCTCTTGATGGAAGAAACCATTTGGACTCATGAAGGGGGTGTTCGCTTTCCAGCTCACTCACTTTTTAAAGTACCAGCACGTATTTCTTTAATTCATACGAACTAACAGAATTTAAATACGTTGTAAGAAACACGGAATTAAAATAAGCGGATAGAACGATGGTTTATGAAGTATTTAAAGCACATTGTGAATTCCTACCCTCCTGAAAAAGTTGGTACGTCTTACACCCTGCCGTTAGCCGTTGTTGTACCCTATGCTACTGAACAGATTTACCGCGATACAAACTAGCTTCCCACTGGCCTTAACCGCCAGAAAAGATGCTTCTTCACGGGATTAAAACGGTAAAACAAACACCAGGACGTCTGGGAAAACTTTACCCAACTGTGCCCAAACTTTGATAAGACCACCGACCAAATATAGTTTCGAGTGTGTTAGCTTTGCTTTATTATCTCCTCACTATTTTTTTTTTTTTTTTTTTGCTACTGGTCGAGGTTTTCTGCTTCTTTCTTTTTCTTTTCTTATTTTTCCTTTTCATTGGAGGAGTCCAGTCTGATGAATTCGCCGAAAAAAGACGGAGACGACGATGTGCCCGTTAAAGACCCGGTGAAATACGGAGAGCTGGTCATTTTAGGGTAAGTCCTTCTGGAACGTAACGGTTGAGGGGAAAAAAAAAAAAAACGCTCCAGCGGCAAATCATATTAAACGCCTGGGAGCCCCATTAACACAGTAATCCGTGATGCGACGCGTTAAATCCGGTTTTACTCACAATATGTCGCTCTTAACATTGTTTTTCCGACACCAGCTGTGTTGTAGTAACATAGTTAGGCTCATTTATTACACGACTGTTCTACCATCAGTCTGACAGCTTAATAGTGATATAAAGTAGGTTTAGCGAATAAACCGAGCAGCATTTGTGAATAATATCCCAGCACTTCATATAAAAATACGGATTTCAGTGTGAATGATGCAAAATCTGCAGTTGCTGTACTACATAAGAAGGCTACTACGGTGGTAGCCGCTTATTCATCAATGGTTGTAGTGGGGGGTGAGCAGGCTGAAAATCCCAATGATGTCATCCACTGCTGGATCCGTGACTGCCTAAAAGTAGGTCTGGGGAGCAAACCATTGTCAGACATATGCATGCACCTCACTTATAAATATATATATATATATATTCATCTACTTATCGGGGTCTGGTTATTAAGAATTGATCAAAAATCGTCTCAGTCTGATTCATGCCAGGGATGAAGGCGGAGGAGGTGAAGTAGGAGGATGAAGAGGAGGAGGAGGAGAAAAGCCCCTTTGCATCACCAGCTCGCACACATGCATGCAGTGGGCAGGATGTGCTGATGACAGCCACCGGCTTCCACAGCAGCTCCAGTCCCTACAGCTGCACGCTGTGCGGAGGTCTGCGGGGACCATAAATGCCACAACACACACACACACACATATATGTACACACAGATGCACCATCATAACCAAACTCTGCTAATGCAGAGCTTCCTGTGTCTGCCAAAGATAAGTGACCTAATGGCCTATCCCTTCCTTTTCTTCGGAGGAACATAGAGAGGAGGCTGTGGTTGCGCTCATCAGCATACCGATTAGTTGCCCCCGCAGACTTGTTATCTGTCTGTTTGAACAGAGCTCCCCTTTACATCCTTAAGATCAGGATGAGTAACAAGTGAGAGCCTTTTTCAGTTTGAGCGTGGCTATCTGCATCCCGTAATATAAAACCAGAGGGGGACAAATCAGGCTTTTTGCTGACTGATGCCAATTTCTAGCTGCCGTTAAGCTTCGACCTGTAAATTCTCAATTACTGTTCAAGAAGTTGCAGGGTAATGCTTTTTACTGAAATACCTACAATGATTAACAAACAGCAGTGTGGTGAGTTTGCTCTGACTGTGCTGAACATAGAGTAATGCAGCTCTGTTGGTCAGTTGCTGGCTTAAAGAATGGTGTTTCTCTTACCTACAAAAGACAATTTAAGCTTTCTGAAAATGTTTCTAATCACAAAAAACACTATACCTCCACCAAGCCCTCTTATGAAGTAGCACTGTTCTAAAACTAACAACATATAATAATATATTTTTGTTTTTAAAAAATGTGAATACAATGTAGCTGGTATTTTTATTTTTCTCAAATTATGCTACTGTGAGCATTTGAAATTGCTCAATTTCAGATCCTGTTATCTTTCATTCAGTGATTATAATCTGATTATGCCAGGAAAAGAAACATTTATAGAAGAATATAATAGAAGAGCCGGGTTCCTCAAGAAAACCTGCTATTGCCGGTGGTGGTGGGTCGCTAGGCTGGACATCCCACCATGTTTTGGAGTTAAAAAATGGTCAAAATTGACAGAAAATTTTAAAATGTCTCCAAGGAATAATTAGGTGTTATTTGAATAAATTAACATCAACTATAAGTCTTTTAAAAAGCCAGGAAATTCAGATGTAAAAATGTTCTTAAAGATTAATATACTATACAATATTACAACAGAAAATACTGTGCGGTTAATAGATATAGCATAATGTTTTTACTAAATCGATCCTAAAATATGTTTTTGGTAGGACCTTTAGAGACCATTGATCACACAGCAGTCCCCTCACCCCCTCTAAATATCAGATGAAATATGTTTAAACAGGCCTTTCTTTCTTCTTCTTCCTGTCTGATATCATTACTCCCAGGCCTGTTTTGTGCATGTGTGCTTTTATGTGGATATGGCTCCGCTGACGCTCACATGGCCTCTGCGGTTGATGCCTGCCTCACTGCGGTCCGTGTGCTCTGTGCAGTCTCGTCCTGCCAACACTCGTTCTCTTTACTAGTCTCCGTACGATGCACCACGTCCAGCAGAGTTCGCCCACACTCGTCAGCATTTCAAACATCTGCCTCCGCGCGCGTTCTCGTCCACAACCCCGTGGTGCCTTCCGACCCAGTCCCCTCGCTCCCCGGCCCTCCAGCGTTCTGCTGAGTATCAACTTTGACGGAAGCAGGCTCCCGGTCTGTGGTGGCTTGCCCTTAACAAAAATAAACCCCGTGTTGAGGGGCAGAAGGAGTGAATATTTCATATGGTCTTTGCACATGCGTGTTGCGTGGTCATGGTCCACAGATGTACCATGATGATCTGGATCTCCCTGTCTGGTGTTGTTTAGGATTTATTCTTCTGGTTCTGATTTTTCAAATTAGATTCTGGCTGCTTTTATGCCGCTTCTGTCTTATGTACTCCATTTTCTCTTGCGATGTCTAATATTCTGCTTTGTATCACATCTGTATCTTGTTACTCAGACCCCATAGAACTCTGACCTTATGTGTCCAGTTTCATCCTGACCCAGATTAGTTTGATCTGACTGGCCCGGACATGAAGACCTCAGGTTAACTTTGAGTCATGCTCCTTGAGTTAAACAATGCTGCACTACTGGTGACTTGTTCAAAATGTCGTCTTGGTAAATTCACTTTGATTGGTCTGGTTAAAATTAGTTCAATTTGTAAAATAAAAATAAGATGAATATAAGAACGTTTTGGGTGTATTTACACTGATATGAGGAAATATGTTTCTGTTTAGGTGGAGTTGTTTTTGATTTTTTGCCATGTGATTAAATTATACTTTCACTAGAGCTTTAACTGCTTCAGCACTCATTGCTTCCTTACAGTACAAAAATATTCTCCCCATTTGACCTTTTTCATATTTTGCCCAAAAAAGAAACAACAAAAAAAACCTTCTATATATTGTTTTTGAAATTTTATGTGATAAACTAACCCAAAAACAGTGGATAAATATTCAGTAAAAAGAAAGTGACACTTGACTTGACTAAATGTCATGTTTTTATTGTTGTTTTTATTGTTTTTACTGTTGATTCTATGTTGCATTATGTTTCTGTTTTTGATGTGATGTAAAGCACTTTGAAATGCCTTGCTGCTGAAATGTGCTACACAAATAAAATTTGATTGATTTGATTGATTGACTTGAATTTCCAAATTTATTACACATACAAGCACATAGTTTGGTGTCCATTTGTATTCGACCCCCTGATTCAACATTTTGAATCAGGGGGTTCAAAATGTCTTCTAGTTGTAATTTGCCAGTTTATGCATCAAAAGACTGAAATTGTTTTCACTTTATTTCTTAAAGTTAGATGGAAGGAAAGCCATCTGTGTACAGCGATTTCAAAACATTTCCACAGACTGTAAGGTTGTTGTTGTTTTTTTCTTTAACTAGGCCATTCTAACACACAGGAATATGCTTTGACCTAAACTATTTCACTAAAACTCTAGTTGTAGGGTTAGTGTTGTTTTCCACATAGAGTGTGATCCTCTTTGCCAATCCCTAGTCCCTTGTAAACTTTGCTTTTTGTTGGTCTATCCAATAAAATACTGAAAATTGCGAAGAGCATGAATAATTTCCCGAGGCTCGTATCTGTGGGCCAATATGGGCAGTTGATGACTCTTTTGACAGTCTTCTAGAGTGCTGGATCCCCCAACCCCCAAGTGGTTTCTATAATGACCAAATTCTGCTGATTAGCGAAAGTAGCATAGCATCTTCTATGTGAACCCAAACCGTGAAAATGATGTTTTACGCAGCATAAAAACTGCGAGAACCGCTTTAGATTCGTCTGTACCAGATCTCCGACAAAGTTTAATGTCACACCAGGCTGGTTTATAGTCAAACAAATGTACTTTTATTCTGAAATATAACTTCAATACCGAGATTATAATAAAAAAAAAATTTAGACAGTTGTAGTCAGGCAAAAGTAACAGAGTTAAAGTTTCAGTTACAGCACATCTTGATGATTGTGTTGGTTTCAGATGACTGCTCCAGCTGAATGACTCATTGCAACAGCTAGCTGTTTGTCTCATTTAATTAATTTCAAGGGAATAAAAAAAATATACCTCCAAAGATCTGCATGACTACTCAAAGTTGGCAGCATCACATACAAATGAGCAGTAAAACAAAAAAAAAAACTTGTTTCATTTACAAATATGTTTGAAACTACGCTATAATAGACCAGTGAACTGGCTAGGCTATATGTTTGGCCTCTGTGCTGTCATTTAACACTACAGATCGCCTGAAAGAACAGCAATTTATTGCAATGTTCTGATTTCCCTGTCCGTCTCCAGGCACAATGGCTCTCTGCCGAGCGGAGACCGCGGGCGCAGAAAGAGCCGCTTCGCTCTTTACCGTAGGGCCAAGGCCAACGGCGTCAAACCCAGTGCTGTGCACATCCTCAACACGCCGCAGGACAGCAAGGTATGCGTGTGTGCATGCTAAAACGGCTTGTAAGTTTCCTGCCTTTTGATTGTCTGTTGACCTTTGTTTGCCTGTCAGAGGCAGGATGTGAACTTGTGAAGAACGGCGTTTTTGTGCTCTGTCCCTTATGTCGTCCAACTTGGGTTTCTTGGGAACATACATAAAAGATTTACCATTATCTGGTCAAATTACAGTAGTTTTTTTTTTTTTTTTTTTTTTTAACCAAACTGAAACTGCTAATTTTGTTTTCAGTTCTAAAAATAAAAGTTGTAGCGTACTTATGATGCTTGTTGCTGCTTTCATGTTGCAGGCGGTCCACAGCAGAGGGCAGCACAGCATCTCTTTCACACTGTCCCGTAACCAGACTGTGGTGGTGGAGTATTGCCATGACAACAGCACAGACATGTTCCAGGTAAAGCACACAAAAATAATCTTTAAGACACAGTTGCGTTTCTTTTTTAAAACATCCTCTTCCTGATACCTGCGTGATCATGTGCAGGTTTCTCTGCAAACGCTCTTATGTAATGCAACATGAAACCAGGCAGATTATTTCAGTTCAAAGTTGCGACGATTAAGTGCTAAAAATAATTTTCAAAGGAAATCTATTTTTGTCTTAAAACTTAGGTTGTTTTTTTTTGTTTTGGTTTGTTTTTGCCTTATTTCCTGTAAATGATGAACTGGATTTCCATTTCCTTACATAAACAATCATGGTTCAAATTCTCAGTAAACTTCAGAGGCCTAGTCAGAAACTACAAAAGATTATTTATTAACCAACTCAGCAGTCATATCACCCATTTTTTAACATCAGTAGTAACAAACTGCAGGTTTGGTTTATTTTAACGCTATAATGAAACATGAGTGAATTTTGTTTCTCGTGCAGATCGGACGGTCCACAGAAAGTCCCATTGACTTTGTGGTGACCGACACCTCCGGAGGGGGGACAGAAGGAGAAGACCCCTCCATCGCTCCCAGCACCATCTCCCGCTTTGCCTGCAGAGTGGTGTGCGAGCGCAACCCGCCCTACACTGCACGCATTTACGCCGCAGGCTTTGACTCGTCTAAAAATATCTTTTTAGGGGTGAGTGTGATAACAATACTGTACAGAGCCGCTTTCTGTTTGGAAATGCTGAAGCGGCGCTCTCATCACTAGGAGAAAGCAACCAAGTGGAAAAATCCTGACGGCCACATGGACGGCCTCACCACCAACGGGGTGTTGGTGATGCATCCGGAAGGTTTCCCGCAGGACCCCAAGCAGGGTCTGTGGAGGGAGATTTCTGTGTGCGGAGATGTCTATGCCCTCAGAGAAACGCGCTCTGGGCCCAGTCGGGGCAAACTGGTGAGTCACCTCAGCGCTGGTTTGCTCCGTAGATCTGGTTTGGGTTGAATTGTTGGCATGTCCCTGTCTGTATGCAGGCAGAAGGGGAGAGCAGCGCACTGCGGGACGGCTCCCTGGTGGATCTTTGCGGCGCCACTCTGCTGTGGCGCACAGGGGAAGGACTGATGCGCGCTCCCACCCTGCGTCACCTGGAGGCCCTTCGTCAAGAACTGAACGCGTCCCGACCGCAATGTCCTGTAGGCCTCAGCACGCTGGCCTTCCCAAGCTTACCACGCAGCCACAGGTGAGGCTGCCGTCACTTGATTTAGTGTTAAGAACTTTTATCAGGAGTTTATTATTGGATTTCTTGTTTGCAAAAGGCGACAGTATAAATTATCAACAGGGTGTCCGTGCATCCTTAAAAAGTCTTAAATTTATGTATCTGAAATCAAATTTTTAAAATGTCAAATTCATAATTTTCTTTCCATTTTACCTTAAATATGTTAATCACAGGCCTTAAATTTTGTTGTGGCCAGATTATTTAATCTCACAAATACTACGGTATGCAGTTTGTTTTTTTTCCTTCCTGAATTTTTCTGTCAGGCAAAAGTTTGAGTGACTCGAGGCGGCAGAAGCTGCAGGTAACTAGTAGCTAAAACACCTTCGTTAGCTAGCTTACTTTTTACGTTTATCATGGGTAAAAGCAAGTTTTCACAAAATAAGTAGACATATATATGCATATTGTACATTTAACATGATACAGGTCCTACATTTTGTCGTGGTAAGACTATTTAATCTCGCATATGCTATGAAGTTGTTTTTTTTTTTTCTCTCGTGACTTTTCTATTTGGCAAAAGTTTGAGTCGCACCCAGACATTGAGAACAGTGAGTTGTGTGGATCGAGGCGGTTGCAGCTACAGGTAGCTTGATGCTAATACACATTTGCTAGTAAGCTAGCAAAGGTTTTGTGTTTATCATGGGTACAAGCTAAATTTTTGAAAAATGCACATCCTTAAAGTCTTAAATATATATATATGTGTGTGTGTGTGTGTGTGTGTGTGTGTGTATAGTACATTTATAGCGATACAGATCTTAATTTTCACTCATAATAGCCTTATAAGGTCTTAAAATGTCTTACATTTGAGTTGCTGAAACCTGCAGAGACCCTGATTAACACCAATTTTTACCAGTACTGCATTGTTACAAACATACAAGGAATTGCGTGACGTTACATCGAGTTGATTTGTTGCCGCAGCCTTGAAGAGCGTCAGCCCTGGGTCTACCTCACCTGCGGCCACGTCCACGGACGCCACGACTGGGGCCAGAGGTCTGAGAGGGTGGAGGACCCCGGGGAGGGTGAGGGCTCCACCAAGCGCCGAGAATGCCCCCTGTGCAGAAGCGTGGGCCCCTACGTGCCGCTGTGGCTGGGCTCTGAGCCTGCCGTGTACGTGGACGCCGGAGCGCCCACTCACGCCTTCGTACCGTGCGGCCATGTCTGCTCGGAGAGGACAGCCAAATACTGGGCTGAGACCCCTCTGCCCCACGGGACACATGCATTCAGGCCCGTCTGCCCCTTCTGCTCCTCCGCCCTTGGTACCCCCGGCTGGATACGGCTCATCTTCCAGGGCCCCATCGACTAGCTGGATCTTCAATAACCACCATCCCAACCACAGGAAGCTACTTGAGCCTCATTCTTGTGGCAAATGTCAATGAGTGGTGAATCAATTCAGTGTTGAGCATGGCTGTCAGGGCAGCATATGCGTTCTGAGTGTTTGACCACGCTCTCCAACGTTGTGTTACAGAATGTTGCTCAATCCGTCCCCTTGTTTATCCTTCAGAGCTTCAAGGTCAGGAGGACATGACAGACTAATCAGTACTAACAAGTAGATAGTGATTCTTCTAATCTAACAAAAGCAGAGTGAGCTAATTTTCGTTACCTCACTGTAAGATGACTCAGCCCCGTTTTACTGTAACTACACACTATCAGGTTCAAAAATCCTTTTTAATTCTCTTCAGAGTGTGAAATCTTAAGTAGCTTTTTTGCACATACAAAACGAATGGCCTTGACTGTCTCTTTTCCAGCATTAATTGCAGCTGTGTTCATTCAGTCCACTAGCACTTCTCCCGCTGATATTACATAAGTCGCCACTTTCTGAAGATACTTTTAATAGAAATGGTCTCAGATTCATTGACCGTAACGTTTACTGACTTCAATTACTTTCGTTATCTTCCCAAGTTTTTTGTGTTAGCGCCTGAAACTGGAAGGCTTACCCCCTTAACTACACTAAAATATGAACTTTCCAACTGATCCATTTAATTGTGCACGTTGTTCTCCTTTGTCTTCACCGATCCTTTTAGTGTTAAATCTATGCACAGATACTCCTGTAAACGAAACCCCATGGTGATCTCTTAAACGGCAGAGTGAGCTTTACATACGGCGCCTTTCAAAAGTATTCACACACATTAAACTTTTTCACATTTCGTCATTTAAAGAAAAAAGAATTTTATGTGACAGACCAGCAGAAAGTAAGGGATAATTGGGGAATGGAAGAAAAATTATGAATGGTTCTGTTTAATTAATTTTTTTTGCAAGTCAGAATCTGAAAAGTGTGGTGTGCTTTTGTATTTACTCTGATAACCCCATACCTAAAGTCCAGTCCCACCAAGTGCCTCCAGAAGTCATCCAATTGGGTAAAAAGAGTTTAGATGAGAGAGTGGGTCGACTGCATATTTGTGTACACCACAAATCTGGCCTTTGTGGAAGAATGTTGAGAAGAAACTTTAGTTTGCGTTAATGTCAGAGATGATGGAAGATGGTTGGAGCTAAAAACAGGTCAATTGTGGCCCAAAGAATATCAGGCACTGCAGGGCAACTACTTTCAACATGCAGTCAGAGAGCAATTGGAATGGTTTAGATCAGAGAATATGCATGTGTCTAAATGGCCCAGTCAAATTAGGCCTCAATCTTTGACATTATTTAAAAATTTATGATCTAAAAACCTTCCAGTTTTAAAACGTTGAAAGTGGAAAATGTAAGTGTAAAAGGGCTGCAGCTTTAAGTGGAGCAAATTGTGGTTTCACAAAGTATTCAGACACAGAGGGGTTAAATACAAATTCATGCCACTGTTTTTTTTTAAAAGAAGTTTGGAAAAAACTACTTTGTGTAAAACCCCAACGAAGTGCAATGAAGCTCATGGTTGTGACCAGTTGTGAAAAAGTAAAAAGGGTATTAATACATTTGCCAGAAGCCGTACTGTAACCTCAGTTATGAAGCAGAATGAGGATAAACAAAGGCAGGGAATTAAAACTGGGTTCACTTCACTTCACAACTCTCCAAAGCAATAATAGCACTTGCATAGATAAGCTACGTGTTTTTTCTACGTCTAGCCAGGAGTTTGGTCGACTGTTCCTGGAAGCTCGTGGGGAAGGGAAAAAAAAGGGTTTTCCAGGTTCAGAGGTCAACCAGAGATGTGTTCAGTTCGCCAGATTCTGCGTAGCGTCCTTGCCATCTTAAAGGAAGTCAACGGGTTCTGAACTGCTTCGATTCTGAACGCACCTCGGGTCGCTGGACTTCTTCTGACAGGGTCCGTATTGGTGTGACGGAAGAGGGCGGTGTGCTTTGTTCTTGTATGACCTCAAAAAGAAAAAAACTTTTGTTTCAAAGGGGGAAAAAAAAACCTATTTTGTTAAGAAAAGGGGGAGGGCTTTATTTTGGGGGAAGCGGGAGGAATTCTTTTAGATGTTCAATGTTCAAAACAAAGAGAAAAAATAATCTAATAACTATTTTTCTATTCGCAGTGGGTCTAGTTAATTATTCCTATATGGTGTGAGCAAGTTGTGCCCAGCTGTAACTGTGCGGTAGATTAGCAGAGCCCATGAATGAGAAGACATTACCAACACTGTGTCCACTTCCACACTGCTACCGTGAAACATTGCCCAGACAATGAATGTAGCCAAATACTCGGGCTATGTTTAGCCTTCGCTGGTGCTCATACTGAACGGTCTATATTGTGATACTATTTTTGTAACTGGATATTATGGTGTAGCTTGGTGAACTAGCTTGAAAAGGTGTGGTGATTTCAATAAATAGCCTCAAGTGTGGAAAACATGAAGAAGTCAGTTATACACGCTCACGTGGGAAGCGCGTCCAGCTCGCATGCGCTGGACAGTATTTACGCTACATGGACACTTATTCAGAAACTTTGCACGGTGGTTTGCGAATTCGTCACTCATGCTGAGCGAGTGTGTCACAGTTAAGGTTGTCTTCCGAGTCCTTAGTTAAATCGTTTTTTTTTTTTTTTTTTCTTTTTTTTTTGCAAAGTTTTGTGCTGTTGTTTTGAGGGGAAAAATAAAGAAAACGAGTCTTAAAAAAACAGGGATGCACGAATATGAACATTTGGGCCAGTAACCATATCCGATATTAATATTGCTGTTGTGGCTGATAACCAATATTTACTGATATTATTTATTATTTCATTACCCTTTTGACACCTTAAACAAAATGACCACACTTTCAGTTAAAATACCCACAATCCTGCACTGCATCACTTTGAATGTCACATGACCAACCTTCTCCCCTGACCCTACCAAAACAAACAGCAAGAAGATGAAAAAAAAAATCCTCCCAGTTTTATTTATCGGACCAATATGTTATAAAATCACTAATATCAGTATCGATGTTAGTGTCGATATGTCGTGCATCCCTAAAAAAAAAAAAGTAATATTTGATAGAACTTCATAAATGACTCCTCTTGTACTGCTATGCTAACATTTTCCAATAATTCTTCTGCAGGATGTTGATTGACTTGGCACATGTTTCATTCAGCCGTTAAAAAAGCGTGTCGTAAAATACTTCAATACGTACTGTTTTTGGAATGTGACTTTTTTTTCTTTTTTTTTACCCATTTAAAGCCTGAATGCTGGATTTATTGTGTGGTGAATAAGTGATGTTGTAGTGACAATAACAGTAGCTCAGGATTAGCGATCTCAGAGTCACAGCTTTCAGGGCAACCCCAGGGCAACATACAGAAAGCAGAAAGTTTGTGAAAAATATTCAGCTGTTTGAGGTAAAGAAGGCTTGATGACCTGTGCAGTTTTGAGCAAATATATCTCACCTGAAATAATTGGCTTACCAGCTCAGGATGCATTTCAAACCAGGCATCAAGCTTTGGAACTATTTTGGGCAGCCTGTGATCCACACCACATATGAACACACTTAAAAGAAAATAGAAAACAATTGATCCAAAAATTTGACTTTTTCTTCTTTTTTTTTTTTACATTTCTGGATAAAGATTTACAAAAATCAAACCACTTGGATTATTTCAATAAAATATTGCATGTTTAGTTTAAAATATAAGCAGGTAGAAATTAAAAATGCCTGTGTGGCAAAAAGTTTGGACACCCCTGATCCAAGTTGATTTTGTGCTGCAGTGCCAGCTGAAATTCAGATTATATTGATAAAAACTCCTTCCATATGCGTACACCACACTGGCCATGAGCGCCAAAGACGAGCCGTTCTACAGCACCATACTCAGTTATTAGCACCTCTGGAAAAACCGCGTGTAAATCCTTAAATTGTGTGGTTGCTATGGAGACTTCACTAAAGCTAAATCGCTGGCCCCAGTTTAGCCTTGTTTGTTACAATTCCTGTCATTCAAAAAGATTATTAATTATAGCTTTGAATGTGACGGGGAGTATTTATTTTGTTTGAGCCTCCCCACTAACCTATGAAGATCAACACATGTACCTAATTTGACCGGTGTGGTCTCTTGTTTTTCCTGTTTTGAAGAGCGGCTTACAGAAAAGTGCCTCTGTGTCGCAACCAGTTTATACTCCTGAGAATCATAAATTACTGATTAAAATGTTCCTGGAAACTGATCAACTTATAAAGTCGAAGTGACAAAACTGCTTCAGTTTACAGGAATCCTTAGGAATTCAATAAATGTGTCACCAAAATATATATATATATATATATATGTATAATTTTTGTCAAATTAAAGGTTTCATTCTTTTTGAAGCTGTCCAAAAGTAAGAACTTTGGCGGGTTTATTTTCAGGCCAATAGAGGTGAAAAGGTGCTGTTATTAAAAAAGAAGGAGGTAAAACCGACTCCAACAGGCAAACATCAGCCGGCGGTTATGAATCGTGTCAACCTCAGTGAATTGTGCCCGAGATCTCTGCCCTTAATTGGCATGCGGATGGATGAACCGTTGCAGCACCTCATTTTACTTTTTCTTTGCTCCTTTTTCTCTTCTGTAATATTTGCTTATGTTTAGTCTTCGTTGATTTATAGGTGTTCATGTTGTTTTCTTTATTTTGTTTAGGCCTTAGTTATTGAGCAAACCTCTCAGTATTTTAGCACAGCATCCATTTCTTCAATTCCACCAGTGATGTCATAAGCTCTTCACAAATGTAGTTGGGTTTTTTTCCATGTGTATTCACTGACCCTTATTCCAGATGGCGAGACCTCAAACTCCTCAACTTCTAAGCTCTCCTTAATGTAGATGAGTGAGTAGCTGACGTGTCTAATACAGCGAAAAACCTCACAAATAACAATGCATTCCTTTGACTATATCTTATGTACAGCTATTTTGTATTATTTTATATTCTTCTGTAATTGTCCGGTGCACAGACAATCGCTATACACATGTCAATAAACCAGATTAAAAAGAAAACTGTTTTTTATTATTATTATTATTATTATTATTTTGCTCTTCGTAAGGTAAATGTGTTTCCAGCAGAGGGCCCCCTCTGCCAGTGCTGAGGCTTAGGCACCATGGTTGCTTTGGATTGCATCACCGCTTTCAAGCACTCATCTGCTTTAATGAGCAGTTTTGGCAGTCAAATACGGCACATCGGCATAGAAATATGATAAGAAGCTGAAAATTACAGAACGCCCGATTCTCAAAAAAGCCATTGAGGAGACGGCGAAGAATCCAAGAAGTGAAAGACTCGCTGCGAGTCTTTTCTTTCAGAAGTTTGTTCAGAGATTATGTGAGTCTTTGAAGCCTGAGGAGGAGTCTTTTCTTTCAGAGAGGAGGAGTGCGTCATGGTATCTCAGTGATGCATTTCAAATATTTTGGAGCCATCTCAGTCTGTGTAGGAGAAACTGTCTTAATTTTAGGAAGTGCTATGACATTTTACTACGTGAAGCCAGTCTGGATTGGATTTACTGCTAAGATCTGGACCAAGCATCACATTTCTCCACAAGACTCTGCTTTCTACTAGAACATAAAAAGACAGAAATCATTTTAATTTTTATAAGGAAGGGACTTTGGTCAAAACCTGAAGAACAAGAATAATAAAGCTGCTTGCCAAGCATTTTTGTAAAAATCGAAACTATTTTTATATGTAATAGCAATCAATAGAAATAAATCTCATGATCAGTTGTTACATTTTCTGCGCTATTTTGCTCCAAAACATCATCTTTTATCTTCAAATATAGACAATGCACCCATTGTCTATATTTGAAGATAAAAGATGATGTCAACAAAATCTACCCTACCAAAAATTGTTTACATCTAGTGACATAACAAAAGGCATTTAAGCAAAGTCCTTTAAAGAGTTATTTGCATTTTTCTTGCCTTTTCAGCAAATTCCACCTTCAAATGTGTTTAACTTGTATTGTAAAGCTGGAGTCATATTTCAGAAAAGCCCATTTCAAAAACATTTGCCAACAAGAAAACCCAAATGCAAATCGAATGCTTCAGAAATTATGGCATAAGGGGTCAAAAGTCGTTCATCTGTAGCAGTGTTCAAGCTGACCAGTTTTGCGCACTTTGTGATGTCATTGACCTAAAGTCACACGAAGTGTAATTGTGTCTTTTCTTTTTTGAGTATGTATTTTGGGAATCCCTGTAATGGGAGATGATGCTTCATCACTCATCTGCGTTTTTATCGTCAGAAAACATTTGTTGCGGAAAAACATACATTAAATGCCCAGGCACTATTAGACATCTTGTAAATAAATATGTTAAAAATGTTAGCTGTGTTGTATCACATCAAACAAAAATGTTCTGGTAATGTCTGAATAGTGCAGATTAAATCAATCCTGAACCTTTTTGACCCAGTAGATCTCCTTGGATGAAAGAATTCTTACAACCAATCAAAACAAAATTCACAATTTGCCAATACTAATAATCAAATGTTTCTGGTGCAAAACACCAAACTATTGTTTGGCCTTTGGGTTTGAAAAACTTCATATTTCTTTTAATAAGGCAATTTATGATCACATATAAACTTCTTGAAAGATTTACATATTATTTATTGAGTGACATCAGTAATAGTATTTAAATCCCTTTTTTCGAAGCTATTATCAGTGGTTTTTCTTTTCTGTTCACATTATCCTAAAGTGCACAGCCCATGTGACGTGTCATTACACCCTGCTTATTTTAATTCCAGGGCCCCTTACAGTCACACTAGGAAACATGTTGTAGCTTTTATGCATCGTGTTGCACATTTGGTGGAGGTAGTGTGTGTAACAGCTGGAGTCTCAGTGGATGGATTCTTCGGTTTTGATCCTAGCTAATTATTCTGAATCCCTCATTGGGAGCAATGGAAACCAGAAGGTTTCTGTTATGGGGACTGTTGTATGTATATGTGTGTGTGTGTGTGTGTGTGTGTGTGTGTGTGTGTGTGTGTGTGTGTGTGTGTGTGTGTGTGTGTGTGTGTGTTAATCAAAGGGCCTAAAATCTGAACCCTCAGCGGACTCTACTCTGTTACAGAGGTAGCAAGGGAGGGCGTTTCCGCGATTGTTTCATCTATCCCCCATTACCTCCATACACTGGGAAACTTTAATTAAGCTGGGGCCGGAGACGATTAATTAACTTTAAGACTTTCACGTCTTTTTTTTGTTTGTTTTTTTGGCTTCTGCATATTTCACTGAGCCACAGGAAGAAATTAGCTGCGTAATTTCCAAATCCAATTAATGCCAATATTAATGCACCGCAATCTGCTTTCCTGTGTTCTCTTGTCTTAGGAATATATTCTCTTTTGTGGCTCCACTGTTAGAGGATACCAGACCAAGTAAGCTGAGTCGCATGTATTAAACAAGGGTTAGGTTGTAATAAGTTTGATTATTTTAAGGAGTTTATTATGCTGTGTTATCCTGTTAGGGTGATGATGATGCTGTGGCTCCGGAGTGGTAATCCAGACGCTCTCGTAGCTCGGCAAATGGAGCTTCCCCCTGTGGATTCTGTCATCCCACATCATCATTTTAGTTGGACAGGGCCAGCATGGATGTAGGTGGATGAGATTATTACAGACAAGGTAATCTGTTTAACACCTGTCACACACTGCTCATCCGCTGTCATGGAGATACCTGTTCACTGAGACAGTTGTGGGAACCTAAACCTGACCCATCATCTGTCTGTTTGCTTTATTGCTTTAACATCTTAGACTTTCTATATACGGAAAAATAAATAGGGGCTTTAGGATTCCAACAACGTACAATTGCACCTCCATTTGCAGGTACAATTGGAGGAGCGATCTCCAATTAGCAATTTCTCTCAGCATTTTTTCCAGTTTTACTTTGTTAAAAGATAACACACATACACAATACGTGGGGAAAATAAGTATTTGATAGACCACCAATTTATTAAGTTTCAGCAGTAATTTTTATTCTAGGCACACCTTAACTATGAGACAGAAACTAAAAAATTCATCCTAAAAACTTGGACCAGAGAGTTGGGTAGGACTCTTTGGTCCAGTACTCAGTTGGTTCGAATATTACATAAAGAACAGGGATTTTTTTGTTTCAATAGGTAACTTCTCATTGAAGTGGACCCCTCTTATTCAATAACTACATGCTCATGTTATAACAAGAAATAAGATTAGCTACCATAACTACATGGATGATGCACAGCTCTACATTACTATGTCACCAGGTGACTCAGAACCCATCCAATCAGAGAACAGATAAATGTGTGGATGTGCCAAAACTTTCTCCAGCTGAACAGAAACAAAACTGAAGTTATTATCTTTGGACCTAAAGAGGAACGATCTAGAATCAATGCACAGCTTCAGTTATTACATCTAAAAACTAGAGATCAGGTGATGGACTCTGACCTGAACCTTCAGAGCCACATTAAGACAGTCACAAAGTCAGCCTTCTATCACCTGAAGAACATCTCCAGGATCAGAGGACTAATGTCTCAGCGAGATCTAGAGAAACTCTCCCATGCGTTTATCTTTAGTCACACTGATTACTGCGACAGCGTCTTCACAGGCCTGCCTGAAAAATCAGTCCTCCAGCTGCAGCTGATCCAGAACGCTGCTGATCACATTCTGACTAAAACCAGGAAGATGGAGCACATAACACCAGTTTTAAAGTCCCTACACTGGCTCCCTGTAGCTCAAAGAATAGACTTTAAAATACTGTTAGTTTACAAATCACTGAACAGCTTTGCACCACAACACATTAAACGTCTGTTGTTGTATCAACCTTCCAGATCTCATAGGTCTTCTGGTTCTGGTTCTGCTCTGCATCCCCAAAACCAGCTAGAGTGAGACTTGACATTGGAGAATGGGCTTTAGAAAGCTTGCACAAGTGTGGGACAAGTCCAGTTTGATTAGTGATCTATGAATGGCCTGAGGCAGATTAGACAAGGGCCATGTCTTTGCAGGTTCATTACAGAATTGTTTTACAAACGAGATAAGTGGTTCTCATCCGGCCACCTCCATGAAAACTTTCTGCAGGCGCCCCCTCAAAGGAGCCCAGGTGGATTCAGGCCAAAGTGAGCCTCTGTTGTCACATCTTCCCCGACGCCTCTCACTGCGTGACCGATAACTGCCTCGAGGTGCTGCTGCTGTAATTCTCTGTAAATGACAGCTAATGAAGATGGTACATCCTCTCATTACTTTGTGTCTTTGAGGGCTGTCAGATGATGCAAGCGCATGTTCCGGCTTCGCTTTCCCTTGTTTGGGGGAAAACTCCTTTCTCATCCCGCGGGCACCTTCAGCGGTCAGGGAACGATGGCGCTTCTCTCCCCCTCTTCCGCCGTATCAAGCACACACTCAATTAACACAGCGTGAAAGGTGAGAGCCGTTTTGAAAACATTTCTCATTACACCTTATCGCTGGGCCACAGAGGGGGGCAACACGAAGCAAATTAGAGGGGTGGGATGAGAGATGGAGAGCGAAGAAAGGAGGGAGAGTGCCGGAGACATCAAAGTGTTCTTGCTCTATTTAAATTGAGTGATCTTGTGTGAAAAGATCCACACTACACAAAGATTAACCCCATCCACCCTCCCACTTGCACACACAGCTAATAACGCACCCACGTACCCTTGGATTTATGTGTCAAGGGTTAATAGCTGTGAGCAGGAGGACACTGGGGGGTTTGTGTGGGGTGTTACTGAAAAATGCACGTGTGTGCTTATGTGGGACGCGTTCATGTGCGAGGCAGAGATGTTTGTGTGCGTGTGTGAGAGAGAGCAGAGTTGGAGATCAAACAGAGAGAGCATGAGAGGCTCAGTTTCATCATGGAGTGACAGGCTGACACCAATCCCACGAGCAGCGCCGCTGGAACAGACCTGCCAGCTCTTACAGGGAACACACACAAACACTCACAGAGGCTGGGAGCTGATCTGTCGCCTGTTTTCTGCCAGTTTCATCATGTCCTTTACCGAGATGCAAATTCGACTCATTTTCATTACACTGCAGAAGTGTTAAGCTTGTGGAATATTTGCATATGTGGGCTTTTTTGTTTGTTTGTTTCCGCCGGGATGTGTTACCTGTTGTTGTGCGGCTGGTAAAGAAGGAGTGTGAGTGCTCCCTCTGCCGCGACCCAAGTTGTCTTCCCCTGTAGGTGTGTGCCTGCTCAATCCCGCCCGGTGGATTAGTGACGTCGGTGGAGCTCACCCTCTCGCTCCGATAAGGGCGTGCGCCGTTGCCTCCTGCTCCCTGCTCCCCATGCTCAATTTCAGATAGAGCTAATGGAATCTGTCCCGCGCGATTGTAATGCGAACGAGGCTCATTTTCCACGGAGCTTGGAACTGTCAGCTTGGCAGGGTGATGTCGGGTGGAAGGCGGGCAGTATGGGGCGTGGGGGGGGTTGGTGTACCGACAAGGAAAGGGTTGATGGGATGGGGCTGTAGGAGGTAGAACAGGGTGAGGTGTTACTTTCTCGCTAAAGTAATGGGGAGCCTCCAGAAAGTTTTCAAAGGGAGGTAAGATGCATTTGACTGATGATCCAGGAGTGGCACATCAAACCACAACCGATTATAGAACCGTTATATGACGGATTAACTTGGTTTTATTCTCTTCTGTGTTGGACACTGTGAAATGGATGCAGAATTTCCCCAAGAGGCAAAGTAAATCTGTTTCCTACAGTATGCTGCTGGCTTTATGTTCAAAGTTATTGGGGACTCCAGTGAATCACAGTGAGAGTCATAATCCACATATGAACAGGATGGAACAGTTGAAAACTTTCTCAGGAGTGGCCAGTAACTCTGGAGAGCGCACCAAAAACTCACCAGGATGTCAACAAGAGCCCTGGACAACACCCAGGCTGTTATTTATTAAAGGGGGAAAAAAACGCTTTTTAAGTAAAATATAGAGCAAAAATTAAGCCTTGAACAAACTAGTGAAAAGCATTTTTAGATGTGACATAAAGTTAACCAAAAACAGCATTTGATCTCTGCCACAAAGCCAACTTAGTTACTTTCTCCTGCTCTGAATCAGTTATGATCACTAAAGCATTTCTCTGCATTTTTTGACAATTTTATCATTCCATGTAATGAACATTTTAAAATGTTTGCTACAAGAAAAGTGTTTTTTTTATGTTGCAATGATAACTATTATTATTCTAACAGATTTTACTGTAATCAGAACTTTTGATTTTTACAACATTTAGTTATATTGTCAGCTACAGTATCTATCTATGTGCTAGAAACATACTGAGGGTCGTTGTTTAATGATTTCAGACTATCTAAATTATCTGTCTTGATAATTCATTAGAGTTTATCATTAGTGGTGGAGCCCAAGGCTGTGTATTTTTCATAGCCGCCTGTAGGTGGCAATGTTTCCACAATGAACACTTCACGAATAAGACCATTTCTCATTCCTGGACTCTTTTTTTTGTGCATGCAGCTTTTTTTTTTACTGTCCTTCTATAATATTTGATCCCCTTCTTTTCCCCTCTCATTCATCCTATTGCTGTTGGTTTTTATTAGGTTTATTTACAAATCACACCAGCCAGTTTTCTTGTCAAAGTTACACATCATTTACAATATTTGGAGCAATTTCCTTCTATAATTTAGAGAATACAATGCGTTTTGGTGAAAAAACCAATTAAATGAACGTGCAGAGTGGATAAATTCAAGTCGGACCAATGCCTTTTGACACCCTCTCAATCTCTGTGATGCCCAATTCGGCAAAGGGAAAGGAAGGAAATACCAATTTGGCAGCATTACAGGGATTACGGCGGCTGGCCTCTTTAATCTGGGACAGACTGTGGCATTTGTCGGCACTTAAAGCTGTCATCAGTCGCCCTCTCCCATCCAGTAAAAGCAGCAAACGCTGCTGGTGCTGATTAGACTCTGTGAAATAAATAAATGACCAAACAGCAAAAGCTCACAGCCAAGCTTTAAACCGCTGGAGAGACACTCTCCTTTTAATTATACGACGCTTTCCAAAAGCATTCACACCATTTGTAAGGTTTTCACATTTTTCTAGGTTAATACCATAAACAACCAATGTACTTTATTGGGTATGTTGGTTTATGTTGTAGACCAGTTCAATGAGGACAATAATTGTTGGGGGAATGAAAACCAACATGGTTTTCAACATTTCTTATGAATAAAAATACACTTTTTAGAATCATCTTTTACCAAAAACGCAGCTCTTCTGAAGACAATCAATTCAAATGAATTTTATTTCAGAGTATCACTGAAATATTTTTGAGTTGATAGGATAAACAGACTTTTGCAAGGCACTCTGGGTCACATTCCCAGTCTGCCCTTTACCATTAAACAAAAGGAAACCTGTGTGTTGTAATAAGCGCGTCCAGGAACTTATGATGTTGCGATCGCAACTATTAATGCAAATTCACTCATCGCATTTTTGACAACTCCTCTGGACATGATTGCATTCATATTAGGGTTGTATTTGGTCCTTGAAAATATTAATTGCACGTTAAATTTGAACTGTGTTGTGTGCAGGAATTTCATCTTTTTTCTAAGACTTCCATGTTATGGCAAAAAAGAGTAGAGCTTAGAAAATGCAACTTTGATCGCAACTTTTTTAAAAAGTCTTGCAAAATCAGTAATTTTATAGGCTGCAGCAATCACAAAAAAAAACCATTACAACATCCTAGAAAGACTGTCTAATACACTTTAAAGAGGAAGAAGATGAATGCAAATATGCTTCTGCAAACACACAAAAACTGCTGCAGGTAAAACTATTCTTAGCCACTGCTGGAGTTTCCCAGGAAATATTAAAAGAACTCGCAGGATTAAAATTCTTCAAACTGAACATTAAAGAAACTCATAGTTGAGCTTTTATAGAAATAAAAGGCAAGTCATAATATTCCACAGTGCGGAGTGAAGAATCAGCGGCTGAAGGTGGCAGACTGTGATATCGAGGTGGAAAAGTGTAACGTTGCAAAGAAGACAGACTGATAAGAAAACGAAGCCATTAGTGGAGAAAGAGAGAAAGTCCTCCACAAATTGGCAAAGGGAAGTCAGAGTCTCTCTGCTTTGCATTTCATTTACATGGCTGGCCGTATCGACCAATCGGATTGGGAGCAGAGCCCGAGGCTTAGGAAAGCGAATAAAGACTCCAAATGCCTTCACTGCTCTCATCCCTCTCGCTCATAACACCCTGTCTGCCCTTCTTTTCTGTCGCTCCCTCTCCTTCCTCCCCTCTGTGTCATAATACCCTTTCTCTCCCCATTCTCCTCTCCCTGGCGTGGTACTATAAGTAGACCCTGTCCGATGTGATAGCGGGATGAGGAGAGGTGAAGAGGAAGAAGGGGAGGGAGGAGGGAGAGCTGCATTTTCAGCCTCACATCGCAGGTGAAAAGCAAAACGGAGTGGGGTGGATATTGAGTGTTTTTAAGTAGAAACTGTGGGAGCAGGTCCACTGTCACCGTGATGTTTTTCTTGTTTGGCAGTATTTGTTATTTTTTTCCACTTGATCAGGATGTGCTCTTCTTGTATCACAGTGCAGGAGCAGATACTGGACAATACAGTGACCTCAGCTCCCCTCACTATCCTCCGCAGGGTCTCGTTGTCTACTGTATCAGCTGCAGTAGTAGCAGCGCATAAACACAACAGGGTTTCTGCTCAATCTTCCTACCAAAAATGTCAGACCTTTTTTAGATATCTCCATTCTTTTTTTTGTTTTGTTTTAATACAGCGTTTCAGCATATTTGCAGCTTTATGGGAGTTTGTTTAATTAGCCTTGATATTGTAACATCTGCTGACAGGAAGTCTTCCAAAACTTCGTGGTACCGTTTCTTATAGATGGTTTTTGGTTTTGGCCAGAAACAAAACTCAGCCAACAATTTATTTTTTTTTTAGACTCCCATTTGTCGAGATACACAGATTAAACCAATTCAAAGCTCCAGTTATATGTTTTCTGTAAATTTCACACAGAAAAATCGCCTATTTATGATGAGCAAGGATGTTTTCTTTTTTTTCTGACATGCGGTATTTCTTCATCGGAACGTTGTAGCACGCACAAACACGCACACACTAATTACTAATAGATGCTACACTGCTGAACTAATTTCGATCTAAATAATAGTATGTGGGAAGAGATACTGCAAAGCCTAAGAATGACCCCGGGCATTTTTGACAAAACACACGTATTTACTACACACATGCACACACTTTCATCTAGACCAGGGGTGGGCAACCCTGGTCCTGGAGGGCTGGTGTCCTGCAACTCTTAGATGTCTCCCTGGTCCAACACACTTGAATCCAACAGCTAAATCACCTCCTAAGCGCAGTCAAGTTCTCCAGAGTCCTGCTAATGACCTCATTATTTGACTCAGGTGTGTTGAAGTAGAGAAACATCTAAAAGTTGCAGCAGACCCTCGAGGCCTGGAGTTGCCCACCCCTGATCTAGACATTAGGGGCTCAATTTGATTCATATTACAAGTTTAGCAATTTACCCCCATCCATTCATGACAAACGAGTCAAATGAAAAATTGGAGGAAAGACTTGAAGGACAGGTCAGTAACCAAATTCATGCTTTTCATGGACATTACAAAGCTAGCCAGTTAGCTAACTAGTTAGCTAGCTTTGTAAATGCATAATTTAAGCATGTAGCCCTGCCCACATATTGCTCAGACAACACTGTAAGGCTCCCACCCTCCCCCATTGTCCCGACACACACCCCACCAGCTTCATTTACCGTTAACCATCCATAACAATGCCTTACTTGTCGGTGAGGAACATCCACAATGGGAGCCCCCACCCCCAGGCGTGTCAGTACCTCCCCCGACACCACAGTGAGTCAGTATGCCGCCAATGCAAACTGAATGAGGTCATAACGGGACGGGGTCATTAGCAAAGCAAACCCGTTGACCCCTTGGGGGGGAAAGAAAGCAAAGAAGTGAGGGAAGGTTGCAGAAAATCTTCCAATGATAATAAAACTCACATGTCACAGTTTGAAGGACTCATCCGACAAGTGATAGATAGAACCTGGCGTCCGTCAAGATCCATCGCAGTTTTTCTCAGTCGCTTTGGTGCTTTTCATCCATCCATCCATCCATCAATCCATCCATCCCTAGTGGAGTGAGGAGGGTGTCGCAGGGCAACACAGAGACAGACAGGACAAACAACCACGCACACACACACACTCACACCTAGGGAGAATTTAGAGAAACCAATTAACCTGAGAGTCATGTTTTTGGACTGTGAGAGGAAGCCGGAGAACCCGGAGAGAACCCACCATGCACAGGGAGAACAGCTTTGGTGCATTTCTTCGAATAGAATTGAAATTCTAAAAAAACAGCTTGTTCAATCTTCAAACTATTGTGTCACTCGTTCACATCAAGAAGGCATTTTCTCATTTCTGTGAATGCTCTGAAAATCTTTCTGTACATTTAGTCAGCGATTATGTACAGTTCTCTCATTTTTCGTACATTTTCAACTGTAGGATGTTGATCAAAATTTAGGATATGAGTCTCGGTTTGTTGTGTAAGTCTTAACCTGCAAAATGCTTGAAGAAGTTATGAGAAGTAAAGTGTACTTCTATGCATTTCCATTAGTCTTTTGTTCTAAATCTGTCCTGAATTGGTGAGTTGCTCCCCGGTGAATTCTGACTTTCTTCAATGTAGGTGAATGTGTGAAGCAGCAGATCAAACATTTAGCCATAAAAAGTTCCATTTTTATGGTTTTGGTTTTCCCATTTAATTTCAAGTTCCACCAGATGATGTTTCTCACACAACACACATTTCAAAGTAATTCAACAGAAACTGTAAAACGCAAACAAAAGACATTTTCCATTAGGAAATTTGGTTTGGAAATCTGTAAGGTAGCGATTGCTCATTGTTATCTTAGCTGGATCAGAAATGAGTCTCTTCTAAAAGGAAAGTCGATATATCAGCACCAAAATCTATAAAAATATTGTAGCATAAAACCTACAAAATAATATAGAATTACATTACATCATACACGACATTTGATGAGTTTTTATTTATTATTTCCCTTCATAATTCATCAAAAAAAAAAAAAAAAAAACCTGCCACGAAAAATAAACTGATGCAATTGTTAAGTGTTTATGTCCAAAACGGGTTTGTTTTCAGGTATGAAGTGACAGTAGGCTGGGAGGAAACGACAACGCACTGATAAGAAATGGGGGTGCAAATTGGCAAATAGACAAACTGGCCCGTTGCCAGGTGACAAACCGCTTGTTTAGGTTGTCTGTTCATTATGATCGCATTTTGTTTTGTTCGCGACTGCCTGCCGGTTTCTCCTTGACGTCGGTGTGTTTTCATGGTTGAAAAAGTGGGACAGATCTGTTGTGGGTCACAACAGCAACGACAAAACAACTTCCTAACATCTCCAAAAGCCCCTTCCTCTGCTATGTCCAAAAGTAAATCAAAGCCCAAAATGAACTGAGAATATTTTCATGTTTATTCAGAAGTGATGCTTTTTAGCTCGGGTTGTGGATTTTCGTCGTAAACTTTGAAAACCCGGGGCGAAGCTACAAGCGATTAGCGGAGAGGCTGTCTGGTGCGAGAGTGTCCTTTGTTGGCTGGCAGCATATTTGTATTTGTGTATCTTCATTGTGACGCGTGTAATCCGCATGCTCTCTAATCCCGGAGCAGGTGGCCAGGCGTTTGCCGGCTGCAGGGGGGGGAGTGTGGACAGGGCACACTTCTCCAGGTCTCTTGAACACACACGGATCTTTACACACACACACACACTCGTACAACTGATCCACGCGCTCCCACCGACCTACCACTGCAACGTTCAAAGAGTTGCAACAGGAGAGAAACCTGCGAGGAAGCATTTCCGTTCTAGCTTTCTCTGGACACCCACTGCCTCGCTGCGGATCCACAACAGACACGCTCCCCTGTGGGAGCTTACTCACCGCTCTGAACAGGTGGGCTAAGACCGGGTGGAGCAGGGAGTGAGGCATCTGTCGACAAACTGTGCTGCCATCTCCTCTGCTCTACCTTCCCACGCGCAGAAATGAGGAAAGCAAATAAAACCAGTGACTTGTCAACCCCGAGGAGGCTTTTTCCTCTAGTTGTGACGTTCCTTCAAGAAACGTCAAGACACCTACACCCGCAAATCAAGGGTGCATTTCAGCAACAGGTGCTTTGCATCATACATCATACAGTACATGTTTTACCGATTGACTTAATCAAAATCAAGAAGCAAATACATGTCAAGTATGTTGATCAATGTTCCACTTGCTGCAACTCAGAAGAGACCTTGAACGGTTTGTTTTAAACCTAGATTTAAAGGAATTCAGTGTTTCGTCTGTTTTGCAGTTTTCTGGAAGTCTGTCCCGGATTTGCGGTGCATAGAAGCTGACTGCTGCTTCTCCATGTCTGGTTCTGGTTCCGGGGATGCAGAGCAGAACCAGAAGAGGGTTGATTCAACAACAGCAGATCTTTGGTGCTATAAGCCGTTCAGTGATTTATAAACTAACAACAGTATTTTAAAGTCTGTTCTCTGAGCTATAGGGAGCCGGTGTAGGGAACTGGTGTGATGTTCTCTAACTTTCTGGTTTTAGTCAGAACGTGAGCAGCAGCGACCTGGATCAACTGCAATCTGAGCTTAGCTCTGGCTAAGAGTAAAAAATTGCTCAGGCTCCGCTCGCACTACAGTGGACACATAGCCAGCGTCCCACTTGTTTCTCTTCCGAGTGGGACGTTGGGATTTCTGAGCTCCGAAATGCACATTGAAGGCACCATTTCTACCCTCATCCCTGCTCCAATGCAGTGGCTCCTGGAGCTCTGCAGGGGCCTGGTGTTGAACAGTTCAGCTGAGTCAGAGCTTTAAGGACAGTTGGATACACCTGGTCCAGTCTGTTCTCTGAGCCTGGGCAGACCTGCTTAAATGATCCAAACTTTGAAAAGCAAAACGTTCTCCTCCTAAAGTCCTGGCAGTTGAAACAAGGAGTTAAATAGTAACGTGTGCTGTGCAGTACATTAATATAAATGGGATATCAAAGCATGGAGGTCTTTTAAGGGTTGGTTTTTTTTGTCGCTTGCAGATAGGAAAGTAGTTCAAGTTGATTAAAAATAGGACTTTATAAGTGGTAATATGGGGGCTAATCTGTGTTTAAAGCAATTTAACTGATTAAATTAAACAAGTTGATTTTATCATGACAACTAATTCAAACTGAAATAAAAAATCATTACTTTGAATAGAAGAGCCACTAAACTGATAGAATCATTGATACTGTTGTGAAACGTGTGACTATGATATCTTACAGACACATCTGTATGACTATAAATAAGATAAAATATTGAAATGACATATTACTTGTTTCATTACCAGTTGCTACTATTTTATTACTTGGATGATACAGGATAAAACCCTAGATTATGTTTTACGGAGCTTTTGCTCCCGTTGTCTCCCATAGATTCACTTCCTTGACAGATCATCTCTTTGCGTCAAACACTTTTAGTTTAAACCTATGTAAATGTGACCATTAAATGCCCGTAATCTCTTATTAAACCTTTCTCTCTCTTTTCTTTTGCATTTTAAGGAGATTTACAGTTTTTTGTTTTTTTTCTAATGGTCTGTTTGCAAAAAAAGGCAAAATTGCTTTGCTGGCTCAATGTCCACTTTTGGCAGAAACAAAAACATATTAGAACGGCTTTAAATTTATGTACAGCACTAATACTTTAATGGCAAGTCATTCTTTTACATATGCTGTATTTTATGTCAAATCTGTAATCAGCTTTCTGCTTCATTTGCTATATATATATATATTTATATATATATATGTATATAAATAACATATGCGCTCATGTTTACAGAAATATGCTTCAAAAAAAGCATTATGAGTGTTTCTGATTGCTTATGTCTCTCCTTTAATAAATATTACATTTGATATTTTGTTTTTGTTGAACAAAACTTCAACGACGAGTGAAAAATGATTTAACTTTAATTAAGCCAAGAACAGATCAAAAGCGAAGTCAGTAACATGTACAGTCTGGAAAACCTGTAATTACACTCAACAAAAATATAAACCCAACACTTTTGTTTTTGCTCCCATTTTTCATGAGATGGACTCAAAGATCTAAAATTCATTCCAGATAAACAATATTACCATTTCTTTCAAATGTCCACAAATCTGTCTAAATGTTTGATAGTGAGCACTTCTGCTTTGCTGAGATAATCCATCCCACCTCACAGGTGT
>CAEFZX010015676.1:0-12816 GCA_903066825.1 Alfaro cultratus | reverse complement strand
AGAGAGAGAGAGAGAGAGAGATATATATAGGCTTGTATATGAAAGTCGCTTAACATTGCAGAGCGACCTAAAAACTGCTTATTTTCTTGCGTAAAAGTCGTTTAAAGTCGTTTATCAGTTTGGTTTTGATCTCAACTGAAAAAGTAAAAATAGTTGAGGGAGATAATAATAATAATGATAATAATAATAATTATTATTATTATTGTTGCACTCGGCAAAATATCCCTCGGGTTACGTGGATTCTTATACATAAAGTATATTTCATGGCCACAGAACTAAAAAAAACCCTTATTTTTTAAATGCTGAGAGTGATTTTAGCGCACATCACCAGAGGGGAGCAAACAGTGTATTTTTTGCAACTCTATCAAAGATATTTTTGATAACCCAGATAATAATAAAAAAAAAAAGTCAGAGAATTTATCCTTCGACCCCAAAATGCAACCTCATGTGTGTCAGACGCCAACACTGGGAAGGCGTGGTCAGTCACTAAGTACCAGAGTTTCCAGTGGAGGCTGTGCGCGTCTTGCTCCCGGTTTCGGCATCTACCGGCTCAGACAGAGTCCGTCAGTGAAAAGCAAAGGGCTGCGCGCAGAAGACCACAGACTTTGGATTAAAAGGCGCACCGGTCCTGCGCATGAATTTGCTCATTTTTATTCTCGCTGTGCGACTCCTGTGCGCGTTTTATCGGAGGCTGGATGCAGGCGCTCGCAGTGTCAAGAATCCAGCTCTGACGGACTAACCATGGACAGCATAGGCAGCAGCCGCTGCAAGATCGTGGTGGTCGGGGATACCCAGTGCGGGAAAACGGCGCTCCTGCACGTCTTTGCCAAGGACTGCTACCCAGAGGTGGGTTTAGAGAAAACTCTCAACTTTAACTTTAGATTTTTTTTCTGCACTAATTGACATGGGGATGTAGAAAAAGCAGAGAAACATCAGGTCTGATTCAGCAGGTCACATCCACCTGCCCAACAGAGAGAGACAAAGAAGTGCAGATACATACACGAGGTTGAGGAAGGAGGTTGTTAGAAAATCACAGAACAAACTGCCTGTGTCCTTACATGGCGCATCTGTGTTTTATCCTTAAAATAATCTATTCATGGAGAACTTTTTACCGGCTGTAGTATTGGACTGAATTGGACTCTTGAATTATAAAAGCTGAATGGAATCTGTGATTGGATTGTATTAGTATGAATTGGGAAGTCGTGAAAAGTGTCAAAACATTTTAAAAGAGGCTTATTATGCTCTCCATCACTGAAAGAGATCTTCTGTTTTCAGAACTATGTGCCAACCGTGTTTGAAAACTACACCGCCAGTTTCGAGATCGACAAGCACCGGATTGAGCTGAATATGTGGGACACGTCAGGTAAGACGGCTTCATGTGCGCCTGCTGCTGCTATCAAACCTTGCCATGCTGCCTGTCTGTCCCAGGCTAAGATCGTAAGAGGTCTGCCTCCATCTCCCCCTCTCCAACTTTCACCCCCATCATCTCTCTGACAAATTGCTTTGAACTGCCAACTTTACGTTTCTTTTTTTCCCTTCTCGTCTCCGCTTGGAGGCATTTGGTTTTTATGATTGTTTTCTTTTCGAGGAGATTCCAGTGCCAGCCGTGCTTCTGTGTGCCTTGTGTTTGCATTCCTTTCTGGGCAGGCCGCTGTCTGTGGCTGACTCTTCCCATGCTCCGGCTGAGGGTCAGGCGACTCTAGGGGAGGAGACAAGAAAAGAGGGTGAAGGCATGGATAATTCAGACAGGATGCGCCTGAAGGGACCAGTAATTGCTCTAACTGTTTAAATGTTTTCATCCAATTTAGATGAACGCTGTTTTGCCAGACGGTCGGGTCAATTATGTGGTTTGTCGTCTGCAGTTTCACAGTATCTTGCAAAAGTATCCATACCCTTTGAGCCTCTGGGAAGAAACTCATACTTGGTTTTCTATTTTTTTTCACAAATGAAAGTCAGAAAAGTGTAATGCAAAGTATCTTTAACTTTTAGGGTGTTTTCACATCTGATAGTTTGGCAGATTTGGTTCAGTTGAGGACAAAAATCACATTTGTTACATTTTCAGCTGGTGTGATGAACCCAACAAACCGAACCCTTTGAGCAGCCTGTCCACCTCCTTGCCTGTGGTGGCGCTGCACCAAGAACCACTGAAGGAAATGACACAAAAATATCTGAACAAGACTTCCTTCTTCACAAAATGCTAACAAAAATGGTGTGGCGTCAGATTTTAGCGAAGCTGTTTCAAGTTTATTTGTATCGCACATTTCAGCATCAAAGAGCTTTATATAATAAAAACATCATACAGTCGCCAATTGTGAAAACAAACCATAAAAATGATGGTGGTTCTACTCTGAATACAGATGTAGTTCAATGTACTGATTCATTCATAGCAGTTTCAGCTGATGGTTTTAGTCACCCGATCTCGTTTTAAAACAGATGACCTATTATAAAAATAACAACTGCCGGTGACATCAGTGGGAAAGTACGGTGGAAACCCTCAGCAGCTGAATAGTTAAGGTTGAAGTAACCGGTTCTTGCTGAGGAAGTAGATTTCTCTGTCATGCAGCCCAGCAAGTTGCACTGGTGAGAGTCTATTTTGCTCTTGTCAGTGTGGATGGATTTACTGCTCTGAGCTACCCTGAGACTTTGCATGTCAAAGCAGTCTCGGGCCAAATCGGCTCCTGTCAACCAGGCTGGTGACATGGGTGAGCACTTCTACTGGATCCTCCCACGGGGAGTCCTTTTTTTTTTTCCTTTTAACATAAACATTCCCAAACCTGAACTGAACCCATATTCCAGGGGAGAAATGATGGGAGTATTTTTATGTCCCATGATGAGTCATGAAGGAATGTTGTTTTTCCTTGAACCGAGCCTCGACCCAGAGAGTAAATCAGCTTGAGCTTGTCACTCAGGGGGTTGAAGTCCTCTGGGACCCGGGGGCCACAGTTTAGAGTTGCTTATCTCTCAGCTGTAAGAAGTTAATGATGCAGTGGGAATATTGTACTTCTGTCCATCCTTGAAATCCCCGCAAACCACCTCTGGTGATTTCAGGCCTTAATCTTCAGTCAGGAGATGCCTAATTGACTACAAACATGACGTCACCCAACCCACAGGGCAAATGTGTGCGTGTGTTTGTCTTTGTGCTTCTTTGTGTGTGTGTGTCCTCGCGCAGTGTGGGATTATTCACTGATTCATGGCAAACACAGATGTTCATATTTTCTCTCAACAAGAAGGAATAATTGGCTCACACTTAGATGAAAAAAGCTTTCAAGTAGAAAGTGGTCAGTCTTCTATCATTCCCCATTTAGACACCAATTAATTTTTTTTTATCAGTTCTTCCCCTTCTTACCTTTCACCTCCTTGTTCTTTAGATCATTTTCTTCTCTTAAGACACAATCACGACCAGTTCAGTTACGGGTTAATTACACCAACATTTAGACCAAAACATGTTTTATTTTTGTTGTTGATCAGTTGTAAAATACAGGACTCACTTGGAAAACAGGTAGACATTGCAGTTTGAATCTCATTGTCTTCATTTTTGTATAAAACTTGACTATAGAGTTGGACCTCAGAAATACACCAAAAAACACTATTAGGTTGTGTTAACACTCTTCAGTGGGAAAATTACAACTGAGGGAACAATGCTTATCGAGAGCTATTATCTGAGGGCTTTAAATACAAAGTTAGAGGAAGAAAACACTGCAGCTGTATTTTATTGAGCCATGTTTTATTGCTAACTAGAGAGGTAAGAAAACAAAAAATACACTAGTAAAAATGTCCTGAAATGGACTAAAGTTTCACCTGAATGGGTAATATACAGTAAACTACAACATTTTCAGTTCTCATTTAAAGAAGCCACACTTCAGGTTTTCTAGGTTTTTTTTCCAGAGCTCAGAAGCATCAAACCAAAATGCTGCTTCCTCTTGTTTAGTCTGTTCCTGGGAGTCAGATGACCTGAGAGGTCTATTACATCCATCATGGTTCTCTCATTGAGCAAGTCCAGTGATTTAAGGACTGTTGAGCTACGCTTTGTTTTCCTGGTGTTAGTCTAAACTTTGCTGGAATTTCGGAAAAGCAACTTTCTGTAAAAAATTTTTGAGACACCTTTGAAATAATCTAACATATTTAAAATAAAATGATCCCTCATTTTGGGGTTTTAATAGAAAAATCTTTAATGTGGCAAACCTTTGATAGGCTGTAGTGATGTGGTGACAGAGATAAAAAGTTGTGTGTCATCACAACTTTTTATGGTAAGATATGTTGTACTCCATAATCTAGGCTACAGGTGTCAAACTCAAGGCTTGGGGGCCAAATCTGACCCACGTAGTTTTTTATGTGGCCCTCTAGACTCAAAATTACAACAATAAGTCCCTCCAGTTTTTCAACAAATTAGCAAAACGCACTCAAAGTTCACACGAAATCTAGATTTCCTCACTTTTTTTCAGATTTTTAACACAATCAGATTTTTCATATAGCCCAAAATGAAGATGAGTTTGACACTCCTGATTAGTGTCCCATGATGTAGCCCACTTCTGATCTTTATTTGTGCAGATTTATATTCAGCAAATAACATTAATTCCTCCTCTGCCAAGAAGCTCTAGCTAATTCCTAGAAAACCCCACTCACCTATGCACTCCGTCAATTAATAAGTTATCATTGAAACACTGGTAACCAGTCAAACCAGCTCAGAAGTTATAAGTGCTTTGCTACAGTCATTTACCATTAATGAATAGCATTAAGAAGAGCTACATATTATTCTTCACTGTTTAGCATTTTACCAGTTTTGGGTGCTTCTTACTTCAATATTACAGGTTGCCAAGTCTGTCTGTCTTTGAGAATGTTGGATCAGAGCTTTTCAGAAATGTCTTAGTCTTGGAAAATGGAGACTAAGGCTAACCATTGCAAACTGTGCTAACTGGCACCATAAGATGCTAAATACGGTTTAAAAGACGTTGTTTTAAATTAGTAAAACCGTGTTTTACAGTGACTGCTGTCTGAAACATGGTGAGACGTTGCCTGTGCTGCTAGCATAAATAGTTAATGAGTGCTTGTAAGAGAATGGTTAGAAAGAAATATTTTGGATGCTGTTAATTATTGAGAGAATGTAAATGGCTACAATAAATTTAAGGAGGTCAAAGCTTTACGAAAGCTTGAACTCTGATGATTTTCTATCTACTTTCTGTCTAGGGGTGCAGCTACAGTCCACTTGACATTTTTATGTTAACGAGAGGTTTGCTTCAATTTTCCACCTGCTGCATCAAATCCACACTTAGATCTGATTTCTTCGTCTCAGCCCTCACATGAAGAATTGTCTCCTCTTTAATTGCCTCCAAAGTCAGGCTTCTGCATTCTGGCTTTGTTCACAAAACATTATTGATCACTGCTTGAGGACAGGCTATTGCTCTGCACCCGGCTCACATTTCTCTGGTGTGGTTATGTAGTATTACCGGTATTCATTGCTGCTGCATGGAAGTTAGCCATTGATTAGCTTGGTTTCATTACATCCAACACTTCCTCGAGGTCAGAGCAGGAATGGTAAGCTTTGCATAGGAGTGAGGTTGATGTTTCTGCATGTCAACGGATCTGGGTTTTTGGAAGAATTTAAAGTTTTAAGGTACTTTTTTTGTCTGTCCTGCAGCTTTTGACCATCTGGAGAGTTAAAGAGATGAAGTAGGTATAACAGACTCATGCTGCAGAACATTGCTGAGCTGTCACATACAGTAGAGACGAACAGGAAAGTATGTTTCACAAATCACTTATCTTTGTGTTTTTGATTAACTCTTTAAGTAACTCAAGCTGTCAACCAGTCAAAATGTCAATGCAGCTTGGTGATAACCTGTCTGAGACCCATTAGTGTTTTCTGTCAAATGCTCCGGGGCCCCACTGGTAGCCAGCATGTCTGGGGTTTTACAGTGCCTGAGGTATTATTGCACTTATTTAGTTCCCAATATGCTAAGAGAGCCTGGGAAACGGTTTCTGTAGTCCTATCGTGGGTTTGAAACCCCTCAAAGAGGTCGGCGTGTTGTCTCTAAAGCCTGGGCAGGCCAGGTTCTGCTTATGTTTCTGCTGTATGCAGTATAACTTGTGCATCTCTCTGTTTCACTTCCAGCTGCCTCATTTATGCCCAACATGATTCTCACTCGAAACTCTTGCGCTCTGTTTAGTCATGCGGGGCTGTGCTCTGAAGAAGCAATCCGCTAGAATCTTGCTTCTCTTTCTTCTTTTGAAAACATCTTTAGTGCTACTTTTCATATTAAACTTTAAAGACACGACTTTTCATCCAGACCGCGTGTCCATCACACTTTTCTTGTTGGCTTCTTTCCTCACAAAGTGGAAAACTACCCACATTTTTCAGCCATGTACTTCTTGAAGTATAACATACCTGCCGTTTTAATTTGAGATATTTCTATTAATACCACAGTATTTCTGTATGAATTCTATGCAATGGGTCCTCCGCTTTTGAAGTCATTTTTAATTTTCCAATTGCGAAATTTCCTTGCAATTACATTTGACTTATGAGGCAATAACAAGATAGTTACAATGTGCTGTGCCACTCCCAGCGCAAAATCAGCCTGGTCTGAAAGCGTCTTCTTCGTCTCATGTCCAACTTTCCAACATTCCTGGTGACTTTAGGATCCTAAAGCTCCACATTCTCAGTGCAGTGGACCATCAGTGCATCCAGCGGCCTACAAAAACACGCTGAGGTCAGTGGGCTTTGCGATCCTCGACACTTTCCACTTGATTAATCTTTAATGGACAATGAGTGAACTAAACCCACAGTGCAGAAATAAAATCAACACAGTCTCTTCTCCCCTCAAGCATGCGGCTCGCTGGAGCAGTGGGATGCTCGGGAAGTGCTCCAAGATCCGATATGATCTAAGTAACCACAATACTGAACACTGTAGCCTGCATTATCTTCCCTTCGTTTATACAGCCGCTCAGATTGGCCTCTTTGAATCAATACTGTCATGATAGATTTGTGGTTGATGAGCAAGGACCAATATTTTCACATATTCTTCTCAAAACCAGCTTGGTTAGGGTGTTTGAACCAGCAACATATAAACACAGACAATAAACACACCTTTAGTTTTCTTTCTTCAGCATCCTGGAGGGATGGATGGTGAAACCCTTTCAACTCTGGTTCAAAAGCCCAAGCGTATGCACTAAGCGTTGGCCTTAAAAGTTGTTGCTACTCTTTGCCGAACCTGCCTGGGGTAACAACTTCCTAAACGAAACCTGTTTTGAAGATGCATGCAAGGAAGAAAAGACACTCCTGTCTACTGAAGAAAAGTGTCTGCGAGACACATTCATCAGTGAACTAAAGCACAAGATGGAGGAGAAACTAACATCACCATGTTTTTTTTTCTCCATTAACTTACACATTTTATAACTGTGTAGGTTTTGCTACACAGGTGATTGGCTTTAAAACACTGCAAAAACATAATATCTAAAAGTAGTTTTGGTCTAGTTTGTAGTGCAAATACATTAGTACACTTGAAATAAGACAAAACTAAATGAGAAGCAACTTTTCAGCTTGTTTCAAGCCAATAATTACTTAATATTGATAAAAAAAAAACCTAGTACTAGTTCCAATGGCATTTACAACAAGACATTTTCCCATGTTTTAAATGAAATAATCTGCCAGTGGAAGTAATAGTTAAAAAAAAACTATATTAATGAGTTATTTACTAAAAACAAGCTCCTGTGGATTGTTAAAAAGTACTTAGAATTAGCTAGATATCAGCATTGAGATATACAAAGCTTTTTAAAAATTAATATTTCCCTTCATCCAAGGCCCTTCGGCTGATCTGACCTGCTGTAGTGATCATTTCTTTTCTCTGGCCCAGACAGAGCATTTGGTCTCAAGAAGCCTGAGGAAATGGGTGAATTGTCTAAGGGCATGCTTTTTTCCTTCCTTCTTTCTTTTTCTGTCTTTTTTACCATGCTTGTGTGGATTTTATAAATCTCAGAACAGAAAGGATCTGTCCTTTTTTTCTATTTAAAAACTGACGCACAAAAAAAAATTGTGAGCACTTGAAGTATCAGCACATTAGTGTTGACATTGAAGTCTGAGCCTGGCAGCACAAAGGCTCCTTGACTGAGACACAAATATGGCTGCAGATTTTATAAATAATGAAAATACACATTGGGGGAAGAAACAACTCTACAAATTAGATAAATGTTTCTGTTCCCATCAGAAATGTTAACATAAGAGCAGCCGGAGCCAGTTTAGAAAAACGTTGCTGGATTTGTGCGTGCTCTGTTGGATGCTTACGAATGTGTAAAATTTATTACATATTGTGGCCACTTTTAAAGCCCAATATTTGAAATCTGTGAGCACATTTGAAATTCAGTCAATCACACAGTTGATGCTCAGGTATTTGGTGATGATTTGTGGGAGTTTACACTGAGTCCAAGAATTTGGTTGGTGCCTGATGGATTGGTATGAGGCTTTTATGTTTAGAAGATGGAAATTATCCAACTATGTCTTACTTCTGTCAGAGGACAATGTGGAGACTGGTTTCAAATGATAGAAAGGCAACAGTAGCTGCGTTCCCATTACAAATGTGCAAAAAAAAAAAGTCAAAATAAAAAGTTTGGAACTGTGGTCTTTCCATAAAATAAAAAAGGCAATTATAATCACATCTTAATAAGTTTGTTCACATGGTGAGTTATTAGCCATCATCCTCCTTCTACTTCCTGTTCACCATCTTTGTCTTTTCCACTAGTAGTAACATCCGGTTGTTTATCACGACTTGTGCAATGCGAAAAAAGTGTTTCCATTTCATTTTTGCGAAATACACTAATTTTGATTTAGCTGAAAAACCACCTTTTTTTATTAAAAAAACTTTAGTTTTTTTTAATTGTCATGTTTCTATTTAGCGAATTTATTTTTGTAATTCCAATTTGCACAATTATATGGTCCACTTGTTATATTATTCAGAAAACTACCTGTGAACATGTTGAACTTTGGGGGCTACACCAGCAGAAGATCACAGTAGGTGCCACCCCAATCAACTAAAAACAACAAACTGAGGCTAAGATTCAAAATGCAACAATAGCAGATTGAAAATCATTGCCTGGTCTGATGAGTTTTGATTTTTACTGCTAAACTCAGATCAGATTCAGGTGAATCTGCAGCAGCTGTGTGATGCTAACATGTCAGTATGGTTCAAAGTTCTTGCGGGACATTTCTAACATTTTGTTGAACCCAAGTCATGGAAAAGGCAGACGTCAAAATCAATACTGTTAACATTTTATTAGGTGTACCTAATAAATGTCTGATGACTATTTGGCCCTTTGATTTAATCTTTTTGTCATCAGATTTAAAATAAGCTTGTTGTTCTTTATGCCAAACCTTATATCGCAACCCCAAACCCACAGAGACAAAACATGTTTCCTTTAAGAAACTGTAAATTTGAAACATTTTTGGCATAACAGAGATCACCATATTCGAAATAATTGAACAGTGATGTTGCTACATTTATTGTATGTGAACGTTTGTGAACACAAAAGAGCTGGACAACAGTTCTGGCTATGGGGAATACATTTTAGCTTGGAATTTTTGACTGAACTTTTCACTTTTCTTCCAGAAACTAAATGATTAGTTTGCTGCTGATCCATTTTTAGGATTTATTTTTATTTCCACCACTTGAGCCCAAAATCTGCTTCCAAAAAGACCATTCCTACAGCAACACCAACTCTATGCTGGGCCAGAACAAAGAACCTATTTAGCTTTCAGCCAAGGTGACCAAATCCTAAAATATTAAGAGGATCATGTGTAAAAAGTAAAAGAGTAAATGTACCTCATTAGTTAAATCAGCATTTTACTTGCATGAGATTATAGTTTATTATTTTTATTATTTTAACTGTTTAGATAGCAGCTTTCAACATTATTTACATCTTGTTTGTAAGATCACCAGTTGATATTTCTAATTCTGACTAAAACCGTGCTTAACTCGTATTTGTGATGTCATTTATGGTTAAAGTTCATAATCAAAAATCCTGTCTTACTTAAAATGACCTTTCAAGAAACAAACTGCTTCTTTTCTAATACATTTTTAAAATGCAGACAGGTAACACAGATATTATTGTTTGTCCGCATAGCTTGACTGCCTTCACTATGATCCAATAAAAAAAAAATACCACAAGATAAGATTGATTGCAGAAAAACATACTGGAGTTTTTCAAAAGAAAACCAGTTAAAAGACCAATCAAACTATTTTGGAGGTAAAAAAAAAAAAAAAAAGTACAGTAATTGCTTCCTATATCTCAGAGGCTTTTTAAGATGAATGTGATAAAGTGAACTAAATCATGAAAGACGGCACCGGAGGAGTTAAAGCTACTCATTTGAAGGTGAACTGTCAAGTATATCTTTTTTCTTGATTCATCCTCCGCTCTTTCTTCTCCCCTGTCTGTGTTCTCCATCTCTGATAGCCCATTAGCGAGGATGGTGGCCACAGCATCGGGCTTAGGTCACTCGCAGTTAGCGATTGTACGGCAGCGGGTGGTGGGCAGATGTGTAATTGCCGCCAAGAATATGCTGCTCTCCTCAGCAACACAAAAAAGCACACACTACCTCTGCTCATAACGCAGCACAGCTAGTTGCAAGAGCCCAAGAACTTTAAATGCACACAAAGGACTAAGTTGCCCATCTGCCCATACACAATGAAACAAACACATGTGGTAAGAGGATGCAACTCCCACTCATTCCGAACTCCTATTTAAGTCAGATGCTGCAAATGTCTCTATGGTTACAGCTACAGGTTGAATCTTTCTTCCGCCACATCAGAACCTCTGGTTGCAGTCGTCCTCATTGCTTAGCACCGGCAAAAGTGTATAATCTGCTTAAAAAGCACAGCTGAAAAGCACTGCACATGGCTGATAGGCTGCTTTCAGCTTTGAATAAGTTAATGTTCCTTTATAGAAGTCAAAGCGATAAGTTGGTGGGGAGTGAACATTGATTGGACAGAATTAAAAGGAACTCTTTTGGTACATTGTAAAAGAAAAGGAACACTTCAAGTTCTGATGGCTCGCTCTATCTCAAATTACAAGAACTTCCTTAAGCCTCATCATGGAGTGCTATTACCACAGAGCAGCTTTGGCTGTAACAATGACTTACAAAGTGTACAAGGACAAAATCAAGACTTTTTATAATTTTATAGGCAAAGGAAAACAAAAGTGCATAATGGGAAATATGAGAATGAAACAAAAGTACACTCATCTGTCCTTTTGCAGTTCAGATCATCTACTGTGCTAGCTTTAATAAAAAATGTAAATATTAATTATTGATTGTTGCAAATGGTGTGGTTGCTGTGTTTTACTGAAATGATTACAAGCAAGAGATAACAGGGTGAGGAGTGAATATGCAGAACATGTAAGTTATTCTATATTTTTTTATTTTTGATACATTGGTTAGATTTAAAATACTCTGATGTGAAAGGAGATGTTGTAGAAATTGATAGATATCTGATTGATTGTTCAGTTTGTCATGAATTGCTTTTTGCTTATTTTTTCTAAAGTTTAAGTGAATTTGGTGTCATTTACACCTCTCCAGAACATGGAGGATTTAGACTTAATCTTATATGTTTAGTAAGCTGTTGTGTTGACTCAACTGTCAAGAATTGAAACTGCAATGAAAACTAAAGTAAGGCAGTCTTTTCTGTCCACTGTTTCTGGTGAAGCTGACTGATCACTAAGATTTTCCTGAGATTGATGTGACTCCATTTTCATTTTCAGCTGTTCGCTCTTACATCAAAGTCATGTACTGGAATACAGAATTTATTATTAATTAATAATATCCCTCCATTATAGCTTTTAAGGGATAAGCTCTTGTATATTTTAGACATATTGATGCTTTCAGTGTTTGTTTTCAAGGTGTCATTTAGTTCTACAATCAAAAAATTGATTAGAAGTAGTGTAGTTTTGATTTAAGATTTTTTTTTATTTTATGCATTTAAGTAGAAACTGTTTGAATGATAATAAATCTGAGGCTAAATTTTATTAGATTTCAAATTGTTATTATTATGTTATTTGGGAATTGTAAAAGGCATACCGATTTACAAATAATAATTGATAATGTGACTGTGGAGAGAGTGACTGAAATTCGGTTTTTGAGAATATTGATTCATAATAAGATCTGTTGGAAACCTCATATTAAACATGTTCAATCAAAAATAGCTAGAAGTGTTGCAGTTCTCTCTAATGCGAGAACATTTTTAAACTCCTCTGCCCTTCATATTCTTTAATGTTCATTTATTTTGCCATATCTAAGTTACTGCGTGGAAGTTTGGGGAAACACTTACAAAACTTCACTTCAACCATTATGCACATTACAGAAAAGAGCCATTCGAATAATTCACAAGGTTGATTTTTATTGTCATACCAACAATTTATTTATAGATTCTTATTTCCTGAAACTTCCAGATTTGGTAGAGTTTCAAACTGCACAGTTTATGTATAAAGTTAGAAACAAACTATTACCACAAAATATTCAAAAATTATTTATTGACAGAGTGGGGGGATATGACTACAGAGAAAAGCTCAACTTCAGAACTTTGAATGTTCGAACAACAATGAAAAGAATGTGCATTTCTGTTATTGGTGTGAAGATCTGGAATAAACTCACTGAAGAGTTGAAGCAAAGTCCAAGCATGAGGTATTTTCAGAAAAGATTCAAAATAGTTACTATTCAAAAGTATAAGGATGAACAGGGGTGATGAATGTGACTGAGAATAACAAGACTGTGGATGTCTTGGGCAATTGGGTGCAGGATGTTGAATGTGAGTGTAAATATATGTGGGTGTGTAAATAGGTATA
>CAEFZX010015673.1:0-63408 GCA_903066825.1 Alfaro cultratus | reverse complement strand
TAGAAAACATGCTAACAAAATGCCTCAGACCTGCAGCCCATAGGCGGTTCTAGACACAGGCTAACAGAAGTGGCTCTTTGGGTCACTTGTACAAGTAAATTGGGGTGGGGGGTGGGGTGGAGCGCCAGTGACATGTTCGCAACCACCTCAAAAATATGCAGTTGCGTCCCTGAGTGCACACACCTGATGTTGCTCACAGTGGTCCTCAGTGTACTCAGGGAGCTTCTGTGTCTGCCCAGACACATGAAACATTAGAGGGAACATTGCTCACAACTGTATTATTAAATCCAGACATTTTAGTCAAGTAAGACAAGAAATACTTTGTAATAAAATCACTAAAGTAAAAGTGAAAGTAAAATATTCCTAAAATATTCCTAAACTCCTGTTAGTTTACTTAGCCACCCAGAAGAAAAATCAAACATGGAGAACCAACATTTAGTTTTATACCTCTCTAATCCGGAACAAACCTAAGATCCAGAAAAACCTGTATTAGTTTATAAATTATCGACTACTTATTCTTATTAAACATGGGGAGCCAATATTTAATTTTGTACTTTAGCTTTTTGTCTTTCTTTTGGTTTTGTTGTTTTGTTTGTATTTCCTTCTAATTCATGTACAGCACTTTGAACTACCTTGTTGATGAAAATGTGCTATATATGTACCTTGCCTTACCTAAGAGTTTTTTTATCTTTTAAAAACATTACTCAAGTAAATATAATTGAGTAAATGTAACTAGCGATTACCCTGCTCTTTTTTTAACGGACAGAGTTATTTCAGGCTGGTTTTTCTGAGGCAGTTTCATGCAAAGCAGCAGTTTCTGCACCAGATGATCAGACATAAAACAAAACAAAAATAACTACATTTAACGGCCTTTAATGTGTGTGTTTCTGTGCAGGTCTGGTGGTCTTCCTGAGCATGATGGTCGGAGCGTTCCTCTGGGGCGGTCTGGCTGATAAAACCGGCCGTCGGCGCTGTCTGATTTTAGCTTTAGGCATAAACTGCATCTTTGCCTTCCTGTCATCGTTTGCTGGTGGCTACGGCTTCTTCCTCTTCTTCAGGCTGCTGTCTGGCATTGGGTAACTAAACTATCATTCTGCTAAGTTTAATGTCTCTATCACCTTTAAGAGCTTTTTTAAGGCTCTTGTTTATTTTTTAAGCCTATTTAAAATGTATCTCCTAAAACTTCCACGCAGAGCCTATTAAATATCTGAGTCTGTTACTCCTGTATTTAAAATAGACGTATTGTTTTAGTGCTTCCATTTGTGTCTCTTCTAAAAACAGCCAAAACGCATAAAAAACCACCCAGAGGTTTTATGGCAATAAGCTAATGTTTTCTGGTGTCTGGAAAATGAGCTGTTTCAAAGTAACGTCACATATTAGCAGCCATTACCTGTTACCTAGCAACCCCAGTGGAGCTCAGCCTGTTACCTAGCAACCCCAGCGGAGCTCGGCCCGTTACCTAGCAACCCCAGGGGAGTTCCACCCACAGGTAACATAGTTACTTGATAATACTAGAAAATGGCTCTATATAACTAGTACTTTTTCATAAATATTCAAGAATTATTGACCTAAAGCAAGCTTCTATATCTTGCTGAAAAAGTTACTTTTAAGTTAGTTTTGACTAATTTCAGGTGTACTAATTTATTTGCTCTTGAAACTAGACAAAAGTACTAAAGATTTTGTGTTTTTGCAGTTTGCAGTTGAAAAAGATACGAAATTGAAAGAATTTTCAGTTCTTTCGTGAAAGCATTGAGAGCTGAGCTTCGTGCACGCAGCTGCAGCTGAGTCGGTGTTGGATTGCAGTGACGCAGCAGAGTTGCTCTCAGAATAACTGCGATCCGCTGGGACTGAAAAACAAGGTCACAAACTGAGCTGAACAGTAAAAACCGTCTGCAGAGCCACTGAGGCATGCACAGTTTGCCTGCTGAATCTGACAGATAACATAAGGTTCCGACACAGAAGAGTCAGAAACACATCTTTAAACTATCTTGGTTAAATAAAATATCTTAAAAAAAACAATTACAGCATCCTCACCTTGAATTTCTCTTTCTGTTTTTTTTATTTTTTTTTTTTTTTTACATCCAACTTGATTTATACCTAATTTCTTTCAGTTTTTGCATTTCTCCAATTAAATCCCTTTCCTGACAGTATCTTATTTTCTATGTTTTCTGTTGATGCTGTCAGCATCGGCGGCACGGTGCCCATCGTCTACTCTTACTTCTCCGAGTTCCTGCAGATGGATAAGAGAGGGGAGCATCTGTCCTGGCTGTGCATGTTCTGGATGTTTGGTGGGATTTACGCCTCATTCACCGCCTGGGGAATCATCCCGAGATACGGTGCGAATCCATGCTCAGGACTTTGATAAGATGACTATGACTTACTCTGTTACTTTTAAATTATCTGTATTCTCTGTATACGTTGCAAAAACACAAACTCTTACCAAGTATTTTCCGTCTCATTTCTATCTCACTATACTTGAAATAAGACAAAACTAACTTACAAGTATCTTTTCAGCAACATATAGGAGATTGTTTTATGTCAATAATTTGTTAATATTGGTAAAAAAAACAAACAAACATTAGTTTCAATGTCAGATTATTTTACTTGGAGCATTTTCACATGCTATAAGTGAGCTATTTTGCCATTAGCTATGTTTCCATTGACAATTTAAAAAACCTCACATTTTCCATTAAGTTTTTGCAGTTGTTTTTCAGCTGTATTTTACATCTTATCTTGTTTTATTTCACAATTGCTGTGTTTCCATTGAATAAGAAACTCAATTCAAATCACATGTGAATAAGTTTGTTCACGCGATAAGTCATTAAAAAACAGTATTTTACTTCCTGTTGTCATCTTTGTCATTTCTGCGAGTAGTAACATCCCGTTCATGACGATCACATGCGGGAAAAAAAATTGTGTTTCCTTTGCAGTTTTGTAAAATACAGCTAAAAAACAACTAAGATATTTGCACTAGAAACTAGACCAGAAGTACTTGGTAAGAGTTTGTGTTTTTGCAGTGTAGAACAGAAGAGAGGTGTTCTCTGATTGGCTGTCATCATCATTGTCGCTGTGTGTTTGAGCAGGGTGGGGGTTCAGTATGGGCACAGAGCTCCAGTTCCACAGCTGGCGGGTCTTCGTCATCATCGCAGCTCTTCCGGCCGTCACGTCTCTGGTTGGACTCACCTTCATGCCTGAGAGTCCCCGCTTCCTGCTGGAGGTGAGACCCTGCGGTTGCACCTGCTGGGAGCTTATTATGTATATGACTTTACTGCAGCTGCTGCCTTCAGACAGTTTTGATGGATGTCGCTTTAATAGGAGCTGCACTAAAACTCTCAAAGTAGTTTTTAATGAATGTTTCTGTGGATTCTGTGAAGAGTTTCTGCTGGGTTTTAATGTTATTTCCTCCACAGTTTACAAAGAGTTTGCTTTTTTCTGTTTGCTTTTAGACTTTATACCTACAGATGTTTGCTGTTGACACCAATCACTATGTTTTGACAGCAAAGTGCGCTCTAGTTTTACATTTTTACAAAATTTTGTTAGACTCGATCAGCTTTAATAAATTTGATGTATTAATAAACAGAAAGTCTTACTTCACAAACAAAACTGAACTTAAATTGTACCAAGATACTGCGAAACTGGTGTAAAATGCTAATGTGAAGCAACATTTTTTGCAAAAATACATTTCAACTAGAAAACTCAGATTGAAAAAAAAAAACTATGGAAATGTATGAGTTTCATTTCAGTTCAACCTTCGGAGAAACATTTTTTTCTTAATTGTTTACAAAAATATGCTGTGCTTCTTCTGGGTGGAAAGTACGACTACATATTAATGCCACTGTAGATAAAAAAAAGTACGTTTCCACCAAAAATCTCAGAAATTTACATTGATCTCTGAAATCTTAAAGTTTCTGAGTTTGCAAAAGTTGCAAATTTGCTGGAAAAAAACTCAGACATGTTTAGATTAATCTCAGACATTTTTGAGAAAAAACATGGACTTTTTTTTTCTTTCAAAAGTCAAAAATGTTGGGGATCTGAAACTTAGAAATTTCCAAATCTTTTCTTGAAAATTTTAATTTTTTGGGCAAATATTTACTCCTTTTCTTTTTTTTACAATGGTCATAATACATCATTGTAATAAACAGCCTCAACCTAGAGCCCCAAAAAATATAAAATATAGCAAGACATTTTCAGAACCATTACTTTTTCATCAATATTAAGAAATTATTGGCTTAAAACGAGCTCCTATATCATCCTGAAAATTTACTTGTAAGTTAGTTTTGTCTTATTTCAAGTATACTAAGATATTTACACTGGAAACTCGACAAAAAATATTTGGTAAGATTTTGTGTTTTTGAAATGTGTTGTAAAAATATAAAACAATCCACTCAGATTTTTGATGAAATAATGTGTCTCGGTCGTAGTTTGGTGGATTAAACATCGTCCTGAAATCTTCCTCATATACTGGTGTGTGTGTGTGTTTGCGTGTGTGTGTGTGTGGAGCAGCATGCCAAACACGACGAGGCATGGATGATCCTGAAGCAGGTTCATGACACCAACTGGAGAGCCAAAGGGAAACCGGAGAAAGTCTTCACTGTGAGTTCATTAAAATCATCAACAGAAAATCACAAGCAGGTTCAGAAACAGATAATCAGGAGGTTGTTACAAATATTAGGAACCAAAAAATATAGCTGTTTTTTTTAAAGCAAAGCTCATGTTTCCGACTCAAAATAGACTCATGCACATTCCTGCTGTCCCAGTTTTTACCTGACAAATGAAAGGTAAGGCGAGGAGAGGAGCGGCTCGGCGTTCCTGACACATTCGTACGTCAACATGATGTATTTTTAGGATTTAAATGCTTTTTTCTTCTGGCTTAAAAAGAAATAGGTGCATTTTCTGCATTTGTGTTTGAGTGGTTCTGCACATTAATGAGAGCTTTGAACATGCATTTAAATGAGTAAACCATTTAAATGCATAGATTTTCTTGTATTTATATGGTTTTCATTGTAATTGTAAAGCAAAAATAATATGCACTTATTCAATATTTATTGTACACTTTCATTTTCTTCTTTTCAGTTAGAATTTTAGAAAATCTGACAAAATAAGTTTTTTTTAATTTAACTGTGCAGTAAAATATATTTTTAAACATGTTTAACTTGACAAATAATCATTCATGTTAATAAAAAGTAAAACATTTTTCTTATGGTGCTTTTTATTTTCACAAAAAGCTATTTTATTGAATAAAAGACAGTTTTTGCATTATTAAAATAAACTTTTGGATTAGTTGGATTCAGAAAATCAGATTTTTGCTCCTTAATCTTACCTTTAACAGAAGATGTTCCATGAAATCATGTTTCAGGTGGTGAAGGGGAAACCAGTAAACCAGTTAAACCAGTTTAAATCTGGTCTGAGGCTCCAGTGAACCCATTACTTTTCTCCTGTTTCCCAGGTGACTCACATTAAGGCGCCCAAGATGGCCGAAGACGAACTCATCGAGATTCAGAGCGGCACTGGAACACCGGTTCAGCGCTGGGCCGTTCGCTCGCTTACACTGTGCAAACTGGTACGCCAGAAACACAAACTGGTTCAGACTGGTCTGGCTTTCAGTTTGGATAAAGTGCAGGTTTACAAATCCTAAGACAAGGAAGAAACATTTGTGTGATTATTTTTATATACAAACAACCTAATTAACATACTTTTAAGAATATTTGGTCATTTATTGGGATTTTGATATTGATTGACACAGGGTTAAAAGTATGAGATTAAATTCAGACTTCTTAGAATTATGGTGCGTTCACAACAAAAGCGCTTTGAGCGTCAGGCGCGTCTGACATTTAACATTTAAAGTCTTTGTGGAGGCGCATCGAGGACCGTGGAGGTGCGTCTCAAGCATCTAGCGCTGCGAGATGTGAACCGTTTGGAGTGTTTGAAGCATCCAACGGAAAACAACAGCTAGAGCTGTGATGCGCCTTCACATAGACTTTGAGTTTAAAGCAGTTGCACAAACGCTAGGTGTAGAGCAGAATGTCAAGCGTCTGCATTCAAAGTGCACACACGTCGAACGTGAAGCAACGTGTGAAGCAACGTTTGACGCACGTAACGCTTTTGGTGTGAACGCACCATAAAAGTCAGAATTCTGATAATTAGTCATAATTTTCTTGTTTTTGTAACCCTAATCCTCTTCTGCACATTCTAGTCCTTCAGGTTCATAAATATACATAAAAATTTGATTTTTTTTTGCCTGACTTTAAATGGGACAAACTGGATCAAAGCTGGGTCCCTTCAGACCTTTGCTGTTTTTTCTTCCTTCTGGTATTTGGCTGTGTTCACACCTGACGACCATCCAGGTGGAGTAAATGTGACATGAACAGGCTCCTGTATGTTTGCTGCAGGTGCTGAGGAACATGGCGTCCCTGCTGTCTGCAGAGCTGAGGTTTGCCACTCTCTTCATGGCCATCATCTGGTTCTGCATGGCCTTCAGGTGAGTTCAACATTCATCATCCAGCCTGACTGCAGCTTACTTTACAAATGAGCACAAAACTTTATGACGTTCTGCTGAAAAAACACAATTTTGTTTTGATTAAGGGATTAACACAATTAAAATCACATGTGAATAAATTTGTTCACTTGTTAGTAATTTAAAATCATGCTACGCCATCATCCTCCTCCCACTTCCTGTCGTCTTCTTCAGGAAGTGGGAGCTGACGCGTCTGATTTCTGCCAGTAGTAACATCCGGTTGTTGGTCACATGACTCGTGTGAAGCGAAAAAAGTGTTTCCATTGCAGTTTTAAAATAAACAAATTTCAATACAGGTGAAAAAACACTTTCTGTCGACAAAACGTTGTTTTTTTTTCACTTGGCAAATTATTTTTCTTAATTCCAAGTTTGGCATCTATGAAGAAAGGAAAAGCATCTATTCTATGAACACAGAAAAATAATTATGTTTTCCTTTAGTTTATCTCCAAATTTTCTAAAAATAAATTAAATTTGTTGTTTTAAATCGCATGCGGTCGCCTCTGTTGTGTTTTATCCAGTTATTATGGCCTGTCTGTGTGGTTCCCTGACATGATCAAACACCTGCAGTATGAGGAGTATGAGACCAAGGTGAAGGTGAGCAACTTATCCTAATAAAAAACATGTTTTTTATATTCTTCACCGAAACCCCAACATGTTTTCATTATCTCCTGACAAAATGACCCAAAATCTGAGTAAATCACGGGATCCTGCAGCAGCTTTCAGGTTTACTTTGAATATAAATTACGTAACTGCAGTGGCCCTGACGTGCAAACCGCATCAACAAAACATCTTAATAAATGACAGCAGGATGTAAAGCCAATGAATTAAGACATTCTCTGATCGTACTGTATGCACAAATAATGATAAAACCAAACATGAAGCAAGCAGCCATCATAAACTTAACAGACAGAGAGAACAAATGTTTAGTTTACAGATCCAGAAGCTTCTTGGTTGAAAGAGGAAGTTCCTGCTTCAGTGAAAATATAAATATGTTTATTAGAAAACGTTTTTTTTTCTAAAGAAACCTCTTCACAGATTGATGTTGTTTTCTTTCTGTTCAGACGTTCCACAGAGAACGAGTGGTGGACGTCAGATTCGACTTTCCCTTGAAGAACCAGATCCACAAAGAGGGAGAATACAAACGGGACACGTAAGTCACAGGCAGACAGGAAGTCCTTCATTTGGTTTTATTTCTCCCTTCAGTCCTGCACTGTGAACATTAACCAGTCAGCAGATAAATGCATCTTCAAATTGGTGCCAAATGTTTGTACAGCAAAAGTTTCTGTTTGTGCCGCTGTCGTTTTAAAGATATTGATAAATGTTTCTAGAGGTCATGAAAGGTCAACCATCCCCCAATGTTGTTCAAATCAGACAAAATTAAACTTATTATTTAAAAATACCTTGTCTACAGAAATCTGACTGCTTTGCTTCATTAAAATATTGTGTTCAGTTTACTTTTTATTTAGCAGCTAAGACAAAGAAAATGTTTTTTTGCTATTAAAGTTTTGTGGCCTCTGTGGTTCTTTCCACTTGACATTTTTTGGCCCCGATACCAAAAGGTTTGGACACACCTGATTTATATTATTGGATGAATTCATGTCAGGAATATTTTTCAGTTTTTCAGGTGAATTGCTGAACTTTTGTTTGGTAAGGCTTCTCAAAAAGTAGTTTATTGAATAAATGCCATAAGAAACTAAGGTTGTATATATTAAGATGTCGTTTTAATGTGAGGTCAGTTTCAAGTTAGGAGGTCTGAGTGTTAAATGGGTTTACAGAGATGATGTGATCAAATGCTGGTTAAGGTTAGGAATATCAGGGTAGTGGTTTGGATTAAGCAGTTACTAAATGAGTGGAAGTCAGATTATCCTGATAATTTACATTATTTTTGACGCGTCGTCACCTCGGTTGACTGGGAAAAGTTTCATATCTAAAATGTCTTGAAAGCAAATTTCAGTCTGTTGTTTCTGCTCTGTTTTTTGCTTCCTGTTTGATTTGAAACATTCATGACTCATTCATATTTTTATAGTGAACTTTGACCTTTGCTGTAGTGTCAGCTTTTCTATGGTTTGTTTTTACCAAAGGATCAGAGAGTTTGCAGATATACAGTACATAACACGGCTGTATATTATGAACCTTCTATGCTTCCAGCAGAATGCAACAGACCGAATGGGCCCTTTACTGGGATTACAGCAGAACTTCCTGTAATCCACCATTCCCAGCCCAACATGCTGCTGGAACATGAAACATGTTGGCGTTTCCACGCTGGGCCTGTTCGTTCATTCTGCAGCAATAGAAGTCAATGGTGGCCTTTCTCAACCTGCGTTACGCTCTCCACTCGTGTTCTTTGGGATTTATAAAACGCTATTTACTGTAGTTAAGACAATTTATTTTATTACGATTATAACTAAAAAAGGTAAAAATAAAAACGGACATTTTTCTTGTACTGTACAGTTTTTGCTAAAAGGGGAAGTTATTTTACGACAGAGTGTTATGACTATGCTATGAAAGTAAAAAGAACAAAATTCCAAGACTAAAGTCATGAAATTCTAAGAATAAAATCATAATATTATGAGAATTAACTAATAAGAGAACAAAGACATAATATTTTGAGAATAACATCACAATAATATGAAAATAAAGTCATAATATTATACAAAGATAAAGTCTGGTACTATTACAAAAACAAAGTGATAATATTTCTACTTTACTCTGGTAATATTACAACTTTTCTCTCAGAATATTATGACTTTATTCTCATTTTATCTTTATTCTTGTTTACATTCTCATGATATGACTTTATTCTGATAATTTTACGACTTTATTTTTTAATTTTACTTTATTTTTTCTTAGTATTGCCCTAATACTCTGTCATATTTTTTAAATCAGAAATTGAATGCCTAAAATATTAACTAAGACGATCCAGATCTGACTTTTACTAACGTTTCCTGATCCACTGGGTGATTTGAGTGGTTAAAGAAAAGAACTGAGGAGTTCAGTATTTCAGAACCTTTTTTGATCTGTCAGGTTTGCATAACACAACAGCCGCTAAATCTTTAGCTAATCTGCTGTTGGTGAACCAAATATTTTTTTTCTCTTTTCTTTAGCTAACATTTATTGCACTTAATTGTTCTGGCTAAATACTGAAGCGCTAATGTACTTCGATGTTTTGTAGTTAGGTGTTTATATTCTTGCTCTTATTTTGAAGAGGGTGAAGTTGTGTTTCCTTAAACAACAAAACTCTTCCACTCTCGCTCCCGAAGGCTTTGTTTCTCCTGAGATCCCAAAAGCAGGAGTCGGAGCTGTGCACTGAGAAAGGCCCTGTGTCTGTCTGCTGGTGTGTGTCCCATCCCATCCTCATAGGTTCATCGGCATCGAGATGAAATCAGTGAAGTTCGAAGACTCCCTGTTCGATAATTGCACCTTTGAGGACATCCGGTCCACAAACACGGTGTTCGAGAACTGCACCATCCTCTCCACCGTCTTCTACAACACAGGTGGGTTGGATCATTTAATGTCCCAACTAATTATTTAACTTCAAGCTAAAACTTTAATTTGCAAGCTAAATGTTTGAAGACAAATGTTAAGCTTGAAGACAAATGTTAAGCTTAAATAATTAACTCAAAACTAATTATTTGACTTCAAAGTAAATATTTTAATCCAAATTAAATATTTAGTTAGCTAAAGTATTTAGTTTTTATTTTAGCTGAATATTTAGCTACATATTTAGCTAAATATGCAGCTAAAAATTGCTACATATTTATCTATTTAGCTAAATACTTAGATTCATGCTAAACATTTATCTCTAAGCTAATTATTTAGCTTCAAGATAAATGTTTATGCTTATTTTGTTAGCAAGCTAAATATTTAGCATGTATTTAGCTAAATATGTAGCTAAATATTGCTACTTGTTAATTTAAATATTTACTCATCTTCAAGCTAAATATTTTTCTCTGAACTAAATATTTAGTTAGCAAGCCAAATATTTAGCCTAAATCTAAAGCTAAATATTAAGTTTGAAGCTGACTATTTCGCTTCAAACAAAATCTACAAATAGGAACTTGAATCATCTGCAAACAATAGTTGTAAGCAATAAGAACCTTATTTACGTGTGATTTTAATGTTGTTTCTTATTTAATGGATTTTTTTTTTTTACATCAGTGGAATATAGGCAAAGATGCGTAAACATTTCTAAAGGAATCGTAGATACTATGGTGCTGAGTTTGTGTTCTTGCTCTTCCCCTGAACCTCCTCCCTCCCTGCAGACCTGTGGGAGGAGAAGTTCATCGACTGCCGGATGGAGAACACCACTTTTGAGCACAACAAACATGGCTGCCACCTGGATTCAGTGGAGGAGAATGACGTGTTAATCTACCTGGTCAGCTTCCTGGGCAGCCTGGCCGTGTTGCCTGGCAACATCATCTCTGCGCTGTTCGTGGAGAAGATCGGCAGGGTCAAGATCATAGGTGACGCCAGAAATCCACCAGATTATCACTGAGGATTCACAGGTTACAGCTCTGTTAACCTCTGACCTCCTCAGGTGGCTCCATGCTCATTTCTGCCGGATGCTCCTTCTTCCTGTTCCTGAGCTTCAGCCAATCAGCAATCATCGCCTTGCAGTGCATGTTCTGCGCCGTCAGCGCCGCTGCGTGGAACGGGATCGAGGTGGTGACCGTGGAGCTCTACCCGACTTCGAAAAGGTAACTTCTTCTCTACATCTAAAGTATCGTAAAGCTAAAATATGAAACTTTTATAACGAATATATTTTTTACTTATTTGTTAAAACATCTTATCGTTATGAGACAATCTGTGAAAAGATTGTCTGTCCTCCACCTCCTCTCTGAGTTACTATTGCTTTCTAAAAAAAAATGCACAAAAGCAACCAATGAGAGCCAGGAGTCTGGTCTTAGCGCTGTCAATCAGACTCATGTACTTGCTGCGAAATGTGCTAATGGCAGAGAAGCAACTTACCTTTACAGGAAAACCGTTTATCCACCTTCGTCAGGAGCGTAGCCACTGACGAAGGTGGATAAATATATTGTGACTAATATATTTATTTTAGCCACAAAATAAATATATTTTGTGGCTAAGTTATTTAGCTTACAAACTAAATATGTAGTTTGTTAGCTAAATATCATGTCGTTATGAGGCAGATAATCAGTGAAAAGAGCAATCTCCTCCTCCATCTTCTCCCTGAGTTACTGAAAAAATGCACCGTCCCTGACCAAAAATAACCAATCAGAGTTAGGAGGAGGGTCTTAGCGTTGTAAATCACCTTCATGTAGTCACTGCTAAATGTGCTAATGGCGGTAAGAGTAGAAATACTTCACAGTAAAATTACTGAAGTAAAAGTAAAAGCATACAGCATAGGAAAAATAGTCCTTAAACAAATTTTTTTCAAAAAAGTTACTCAAGTAAATGTAATTGAGTAAATATAACTAGTTACTACCCAACTCTGACTGCAGTTCAGTGTTTTTGGTGTCGTTCTCTGGCAGTGATACAGCGCCACCAATTGGCCCGGCAGATTTACTGCACCATTTTCTGTCTTGTAGATGCACATTTCTTCTTAATCGTTTACAAAAACACGCTTGTTTCCATGTGAACGGAGTCCTGCTACAAGTCCTGCTGACCTTCAGATTTGGTCCTGCAGCACCTCGCACCGACTCGGTTGTGTTTTTGTCGCAGGGCGACGGCGTTTGGCGTGCTGAACGCGCTCTGTAAGCTGGCCGCCATCCTCGGCAGCTCCATCTTCGCCAGCTTTGTGGGGATCACCAAAGCCATCCCCATCCTTCTGTCCTTCGCTGCTCTGGTGTGCGGCGGCCTGGTGGCCCTCAAGCTGCCCGACACGAGGCAGAAAATCCTGCAGTGATTTCCGCTGCGGCGTCCGGAGGCAGAAGAAGCGAGTCCGCTTCACGTCAGAAGCTGTCGGACTTCATGTTGCTCTCTGCAGAAGGCGAGAACAGAAACACCTCAGCTGTTCAGGTCCAACGCCAAACGCTCATTTCTTCACGTGAATCACATCCATCTGTACAGAGTGGAGGAAGGAGGAGTTTATTTTTTCAGCTCAGTCCATCACCCGGCGGTGGAGCTACTGATGACTGATCATGACTCGATCCATCCTCTACTTCCTGTCTGTCAGCAGCAGCTCCATGCATGAGGAGGAACTTCGCCTTCCAGCAGTTTCACAAACTTCCTGTTTGTATGTCGATGCTATGAAAGATGCTTAAGTTTTCAACCCCTGAAGTTCAAAAGTAGCAGTTTCTAAAATCTAATTTACTCTAAAATCTGCCAACAAAGAGAGTTTATGCTCTGAAACCTGGATTAGACGATAAAGATCTTTGAAACAATTCAAAACAGATCTGGAGTCACTCCTAATAAACAGGTAATGTGTGACTATTAGTCACTGAAATAACTCTTTAGTCATGATGTTATACTGCAAAAACACAAAGTCTTACCAAGTAACTTTAATCTAGTTTCTAGTGCAAATATTTGAAATACAAAAAAACTTGACTGACAAGTAGCTTTTCATCCAGATATAAAAACTTGCATTGAGTCAGTAATTCCTTAAAAGTGATGAAAAACTACTAGCTACACTGGAAGATTATTTTATTTAAGACATTTTTCCCCATGTATGCTAAAAGTTATTCTTTTAGCAAATAAAATTATATAACTGTTTCTTCTTTGTTCCAAATTTATTTGTTAGATTTTAATTTTAAAACTAGTAAAATCTGATGGTACATAAATAATTTAAGCAATTTTGATTCTGAGATAAAGTCAGAATTACACAAAAAAGGCTGTGGATAGAAAAGAAAAGTAAATTTCCACCAGAAATCACAGAAACCTTTTAAATTAATCTCAGAAATTTTCTAGAAAAATCCTGGAAATGTCTGAGCTTGAAAATTCAAATTTTTTAAAAATAATCTCAAATATTTGCTAGAAAGAAGTTGGAAATTTCTGAGTTTCAAAAGTTGAATTTTTTTTCCACTTTTGGAGCTCAGAAATTTCCATTGTTCTCTAGAAAATATCTGAGATAAATCAAAAAATTTCTGTGTTTTTTGGCAGAAATTTTTGAAAACCAGAATAAGTAGTGGGTAAATAAAACATCTTCCAGGAAAAGTGATTCCAGATCTTTTATTCCAGAACAGTGGTTACCAACCAGCTGGAGTTTTAGTGATTTTTCTCAAATTATAAGGTTAATTTCTAAGTATTACTATCAAATTGCAGCTGCTACATCCCACAGATGGATTTTAACTCTCATCCCATGAAACTAACTGGAGCTTCTGATCAAACAGCTGTTTATCCAGAGTCCAGCTGTGTGTGTGTCTTCCTGTCCTGTGTGTCCTGCATGAGAACCTGCGTCCTGACTGGGATCTTCTCAGAAAGACAAACCTATCTGTGTGTAACTTTAACTGTTTCTGTGCTCGGAGTTGGTTTTGTTTTCACCGTCCAGCTTGTTTTTTCTTCTGATTTCTACTGATGTGCGTTTCCGCCATCTTTGTTTTTTTTTTTTCCTCACATTTTCACTCAAAGTGGAATCGATCTGAATGTGGTTACAGTGCCATCTAGTGGACAAAATAGACAATCACATCCAGGACTGAGACATTTTTTCATTTTTAAAATCAATTTCCCATCGGCCTGTTACTTGTTTTTGTGTCTTGGGGTTTTTGACTCTGTGGCACATGTTTGTTTTATTTATCTTGTTCGGTTCTGGTTCTGGTTGTGTAGGTGGCTGCATGTCTGTCTGGTGTTTTCTCTTGGCTTTGCGTTTTCAACATAATATGTAAGTGTAACGTGGTCTGAGTCTGAACTGTGTTTTTACTCAATAAAAAGGAGAGATGAGCACTGGGACACCAAACCGCAGCCCAGGTCTCTTATGTTCGTTGTTCCTAATGCAGAAAATGGTTTAGTCTGATGAAAAACTACCTAAAACGTCGTCAATATTCCGCTCTTGTTGAAGAAACACAGTTTCGCAATTTCGGTGTTTCCATTAAGTAAGAAAAGTAATTAAAATCACACATGAATAAGTTTTTTCACATGATAAGTCATTAAAAAAATGCCCAGCTACTTCCTGTTTGTGTTTCTGTCACAGTTTTGGAAACAAACCAGTTTTGATACAGTAAAAAAACAAAACACCTCAACCAAGGGAAAGATTTTATTTTTTTTTTTTATTGGTGTTTCCATTCAGATCATTTATTTTCAAAATGGCAAATTGTTCATGGTTAGTGGAAATGCAGCAGCACTGCAACACCACAAAATCTTACCCAGTATTTTTGTCTAGTTTCTAGTACAAATATCTTGAAATAAGACAAAACTTAACTTTTATAATTTATTTCAACTCCAATAAGACAAGTACAGTTACTTAATCAATGAAAAACTTTAGAATTAATATTTAATTGGTTTTCAACATTTATTTCCATGTGTTGCTTTTCTGATGCCACTGTAAAACAGAGAAGAAAAGACTCCAATTCAATTCAGTTAAATCCAGATCATTAACACGGCGCTGAAACACTTTTCAAAACAACCAGATTTAATTTACTGTATATACAAGAATCTATACTATATAAAACTGGTTTCGCCTTTTGCATTGGTTTTAGAGGAATTATTATTTGTTAGTCTCCCTTTTGTTCTCTGTGGACATTTATTCTTTCTTTATGATTCTGATAAACACACGTCCACCTTCACGCTGCTCTTCATCATCACCACCTCCTTCCAGGCTCACAGCGCCCAGTTAGCGCTGCTAGTTTCCAGTCTGGCTGCTGAACCATTGCAGGACTTCCTGTTTGTTCATCTGCACCCACTTGATGTTGGCCTTGGTCCGCTCCAAGGCCTGATCCACTGCGAGCGCCGCAGAACCGAATCCTGCATCTTTGTGCTGCTCCTCAAAATCCAGCAACTATCAAAGGAATCACAGGACTTCAGATTCAACACAGGTCAGACTCAACTGCAGATTATGGTAGAATATGAGATTCTTAGGTAGAATATGAGATTCTTTGGTAGAATATGAGATTCTTTGGTAGAATATGAGATTCTTTGGGAGTTTTAACACTTGATAGTTGGGTTGATTCGGTTTGATTTGGGGTCAAACAAACATTTTCAGCTGCTGAGGTTTGCTTTCACACTCAAACAAACCAAACCTTTTGAAAAATCTGTTCCTCTATCGCCAAGAACCACTGAAAGAATCAACACCAAACCTCAGTAGAAGACATTGAGTGCAACTTCCTTCTTCATGAAATGTAAACCAAACATTGAGTAGCGTCAGATTGGAGGATCCCAACTTCTGATATTTGTTGCACATCTTCTAGAGGCTCTTTTGCATTGTTGGACATGAAAACATTTTAGTTAATTCCAGCCAATCCATCTGGTCAAATTCTAAGTTTTCCAGGCAACAAAACAACTATATCTATCCTTCTTTTGATAAAACACATCCGGTAATTATTCACCTACCAGGTCAGACTGCAGCTTTGACTGTGGATCAGCTCAAATTGTATTTGTTAGCAAAATCAAAATCACTTACCTGTTGCAGCTCCTGAGGTGTGGAGAACCTCGCTGTGACGCCACGGATCAGAGAAGCAAAGGAGAAAGAGCCCACGCCATACCTGGCAAAAACCCACAAAAGATCTTAAGATCTTACAGCTGCAAACAATTAAACATCTCAGATTACTAAAGCGACGTCAGTGGGAGGTTTGCAAGAAGAAGAAACAATCTGACAACAGACAGAATTTTTATCCGTCAACAGGACTAAAAAGGTGAACAATAATAAACCAATAAATTCATAATACTTTAAGAATCCACACACCGTTTAATCTGAGTGGTTAATAATGCAAGCTGAGTTTGACACTCACTCTGTGAACATGTATTCCCAGTTCTTCGTGACAAATTGCCAGGTGAGATTTTGTCCCGCTCTGTTATTGGCCACGGCGGTGATGACGGCGGTGGCGTCCTGTTTCCGGATCTTTGCCGGGTCCAACGTGAACTCCAGATACCTTCAAGTCAATTTGAAATGGATGTGGATGAGTTCGTATTCTGAGAAAAAGTAACCGAGGATTTGGATAATCTGTTTATCACCAGTTTATCTAAAGTTAACAGATATAAACATCTAAATGGTTAAATTTAGAGTTTTTATTAATGACCATAAAATTGACTATGGTATAACTAATGTTAATTTGTTTATTTAAGGGTCTGCATTGGCCTCTACCACAGTAGAGATGATTCTTCCTGAGGTTCACATCAGACATTACTATAAGGATCCTTTACAAATATTCATAAATAGACATAAAGGTATTTCTGAAAACACAAACAAAATTAAATTAAACACAAAATTCAAATCAACAGCTTCAACAACTTGCAAACATTTTGAAAAGACATGAGAAAATATTTTACCACACAAACGATTTCAACCATATCACATGTTTTCCTACACTGTAAAATCTGTATTTATACAGTAAACTACTGGCAACTACAGCTGCCGGTAGTTTACTGTAAATCAAAGACGTGTTATTTTTATTATTATTATTTTTTTACAATATTAATTGGTCCACCAGTAGTTTAAAGCTGCCAGTTTGGACACTAGACTGGTTTCCGTTTGGTTTGAGCTGCTGGGTCAGTGAAGGCGAGGCTCACCTCTCCAGCAGCTGCGTGTTGTTGCTGCAGGCCAGAGCCAACATGAGTTTATTGGCCTCGCTGGCCACCGTAGCGTCCTGAAACTGCGACCAGGTGAAGTTCCACTCGGCCTCGCCGCCGGCCGCCACGGCGCTGCAGTACACCGCCGAGCGAAGGTTCGGGTGGATGCTGAAGGAAGGAACGAGCTGCAGATTAGCTTCACTTGTTCATCTAAAAGATGGCGTCCCACATGGTACTGTACTCAGATTACATGGTTTTCTTTTTTCTTTTTTACACAACACAAATCTGGAACAAACTTCCAGAAAACTGCGAAACAGCTGAAACACTGAGTTCCTTTAAATCCAGACTAAAAACCCACCTGGTTAGAGCTGAGTTTGAATGATAGTAAATGAAACATTGACCAACATTTTGATGTGTAACTGTTCGATTTGTAAATATCTTTTTCTTTTATATACTCATTATTATCTTTAAGAACTGAGAGATTTCTGTTCTTTCCTGAAATATGTGTTTCTTTGCGTGATGTTTTGCAGAAAGCGATGAGCGTTCTAGATTGGGACCAGATACCAGATGGTCTGCAGCAATAACTGACCTGGCAGAATAAACAACGGATGATTAAGGGTCGAAGTTTATGAACCAGAGACAGAGGAACTGAGACCAGGGATGCACAAGACACCTCATTGTTCTGTGGGTTCATCGGTTCCTGCATTGTTTCTACAGAAGGAAGTAAACAAGAACTCTGAACTTTGCACTCTACATTACGGCAACTAGTAGGTGCAACATACCTGTGACTCAAGAGAACAGAAGAAGCAGCTATGCTATGTGATTAACTCAAGATAACTGAATAGGCTATGTAACTTGGACCGGCCTAAGGACATAAAAAGATTGCACCTGAAGCACGCTCCTGTCCTTTCTCCTTGCAAGTAAATCTAAACCTCACTTGTCTCTTCCTTCTTTTTGTAGGTGCTCAGTTTCTTCAAACCTGACAGTAACGATGGAAAAATTAAATGCTTACTGACTGTATTTGTGTTTATGATGTGAAACACTTTGAACTCCTCGTTGCAGAAATATGCCATACAAATAAACTTGATTGGTTGATTTTTTTTTTTCCCAAAGGAGAAAATCAAAAACAGCAACAAAAGACGCCATTTTAAGTAGAAAAAGACAAAAATAACAAAACCAGGACGGATCAAGATATGAGCAACTTAAGGTTACGTTAAGACGGCAGCTAAAGGTGAACCAAGTCCAATTTGTTTTTTTCCCCATAAGTAGGCTTGTGGCAATAATCAATAAATCAATTAGTCGTGTTATAAATTAAAACAAGCTTAATAATTTCAGTTTGTATTAATTATTGTTTTTCTCTTTTCTCTCTTTCTACCAAAACCCGGATGATAAAAGTCTGCAGTCTGGTGCTTTGCTCTCAACTACCTGCCTCTCTTTTTTTGAAGGGCAGTTCTGACTTAATTCATTTTATTTGTTATTCCAGTTCGTTTTGTTTCTTTATTTTGGATATTTAAAATGTCCTCCAGTCGCAGTGTTAAATGTTCATTAGAATTTAAAGTTTATTGATCTTTGATTACTGCGACAGACTGGCGAACTGTCCAGGGTGACCCAGCCTCTCGCCGGATCGGCACCAGCATCCAACCAGGGTGTCAGAAACTGGATGGATGATCTTTGCGATTGGGTTCTTCCATTGTTATTATGCCATAACTTGAAAATTGTCTCAAAGCAACAATAATATCGTTTATCGCAATAAATTCTGGGACAATTTATCGTCCAGCAAAGCTTGTTATTGAGCCGTTTCCGACTTTTTTCACAGCATTCTGATCTTTTCACCCAAAACAAAATCAGTTTTGTGCAGCTTTCATATGTGGAACTAATTTGGAAACTTGTTTTCAAAGCGTCTGCAGTCTGAATGGAAAGATTTCTCTGCGAGTTTCATGCGATCTTGGACCGGCTCTGACGAAGCTTATTTGCAGTGATGATACATTTCTAATAATTAATTCATGGCATTTCTAAAAACTCAGTTTTATTTTTCGCTACATGTACATTTTTGTATTTTTTTTATGCTTCTAGGTAAATATTTCATCCATATATCCCTCCAGTAGAACTCTGTAGCATATTTTTTGCAGCAGATTTACTTATTGTCATAAACTTTAATCAAATATCTCGGCTTAGTAAACATTTAATGAGCTTTTTTCCACACTTCACTGTCCTGATGAACTATATTTAGTGTTACTGGTGTATATTTGATCAATTATTAGTTAAAAACATGTTTAACCTTAACCAGTGTTAAGTATTTTTTACTCTTTAGTTGAAATAACATGTGGATTATTTTTACCCTCCTTTGTGTCGCTGCAGGTTTTTCTTCAGCTCTTATTTTCACACACATTGAAATAAACATGATGAAATGTTGCATAAATCAGACCCACGGGTTGCGTTCAGGGTCGTCCATCCACTGCCGGAACCACATGCGGATCAGGTTCTGGCACTCTGGTAGTCCGGTTCTGCAGGCTGTGCTGAGTGCGTTTACCTGATTGTACCTGCAGAGGGAGACAAAACCTGTTAGACGTTCTGCACATGAAGCAGCAACACTGACTCAAAGCTGACCAAAGGGGGCGCTATAACCCATAGTTCTGTCTTTACAAATAAAATAAAATAAATAAAATTACAAGAATAAAGTTATCATATTTTGAATTTATTCTCAAAATATGATGATTTTATTATCATAATACTTTATTCTTGTATTATTTTGACTTTATTCTCGTAATTTAATTTTTCTTTTTATTTATTTTATTTAGTTTGGCCCTAATACTTGTATCTTTTAGCCTCAGAATTACTTATGGCAATAAAAGTATCTAAAGTTTGTGGATTCCTCATTTCAAATAACATCATTGTAAATATTTCCACAGTCTTTTTAATTTCTTACAAATGTTGTTTCATATGCACAAATATACACATCTTCAATTTTTTCCAATTATCCTGCTTTCTTTCAGTCTGGGCTGTATTCAACAGATTATTTGCTCTTATCATACACTTACTTATTCTTGTTTCTCTGTTTTAATATATGTTTAACCTTAGTTTGAATGTGCATACTTCCATTTTCCTTTAACTTCCTGAATTTACCCACATTTGGACAATAAAGACTATTTCTATCTTGTATCGTCTATACTTGTGGTCAAAACCTTCTCATCAGAAGATAAATACATCATTTCAGATGTGTAAACCGTTTCTAGAACTCTGTTTTCAATAATAATGATGATAATTTAGTAAATAATAACATGTGGATTACCTTGCATGGAACCACTTTTGCTTTCCAGAATGAGCGCGTTCTGGTTATTAGAAAAAACTAGTGCTGGCTAATGCAGTTTCTGCAACATCTTGCTGATTTTGTTTGAGAGCCATAATCACCATAATCACATTTCTGTACTGAACATGTACAGATTAATGAGAAATAACTGGGAGAAAAGGATCAAATACTGTTGTTTCCGCTCATGTGAATAAACTCACTGGTCAGTGTGCTTCTCAGGAACTTTGGTCCAGTTTGACGTTATACTCCTGAAGTACAAGAAGAGTGGAGTCACCTGTTTCCTGACGTATTCCTGATGAATCACAGAAACAGGAAAAGATTGAGGTTTACCTGTTAAAACGCTCGTAACATCCAAACAGCCAACATCTGAGAAGTCTTCACCTGCATGGGCTCATGGACTTCGGTTTGGTCCAGCATGAGGTTGAAGTAGTTCAGGTTGTTGAGTGCAGACTGCCAGGGCATGTACTCGGTTTCCCTGGACAGATAGGAAGTCGTCCTGAGAGCCAGAGTGGTGGAGAGCAGCTGAGCTCTGCAGAGGACAGATATATATTATCCAGACTGGAGATGATTTGTGTTGCTTTGTCTGAATTAGACCAGAGTGATCATGAATATCATACAGTTTTCTTTCTTCAGGCTCTTCAACATGGATGTTGAAACCTCTTTGACTCAGTTTCTTTGGTTGCAGATGCAGGTTTTCTTCCGTTGGGTTTTAAAATAAATACAACTGACTTGACTGGTCCTACCTGGCCAGGTTGAACGCGTCGTCCACCAGCTGGGCTCTGTTGATCAGTGGGATCACCTAAATCAGGTTACAAAGTCAGTCTGCAGAGGTTGAAATACGTCTGGAGAATACAAAGTAAATCCGTCAGCTGGCAGATGTTCTGCTAGCTCCATCAGGTAAAGTGTGTTTGGTAACCTGGTGGTCTGTATTGAGCTGAGAAAAGAGCCGCTCCCAGTTCCCCAGGTCGTAGTTCACCCGATAATACCCCGTCACATTGACGTTAGCCAAAACCCAGGAAGGCCCAGCCCTCATGTCCTCATTCAGATCTGACAAACACATTTTGAAAACATTTGGTCATATTCAGCATATGCTTTCTGCACATTTAATACACTTTAATTGCACACCTTCCTTTTTCAAGAGCCACCAAATGTCTTTGGTGGCTCCGTCTTTCATCCAGCGCACAGGGATCATCCAGGTGTACCTGGAAAACCCAAAGCTGTTAGAGCTTAGTCTGCAGAGCTGCAGTGGGAAAAGTGTTGCTGATGCACAACTACTGGCAAAAAGACAAAATCAACACTGTCTGAAGATGGTACACTGCAAAAACACAAAATCTTACCAACTGTTTTTGGTCTAGTTTCTACTAAGATATACTAAATGTCTTAGTGCACTGGCAAAAAGACAAAACTAACTTACAAGTAATGTTTTTTACAAGATATAGGAGCTTGTTTTTAGTAAATAATTCCTTTATATTAATGAAAAAGTACAAGATCAACTGCAGATTATTTTACTTATATCAAGACATTTTCCCATGATATATGCAAAATAATCTGCTAGTGGAACTGGAACTTTTTCATCAACATTCAGAAATTATTTACTTAAAACAACCTCATATATCTTGCTGAAAAGTTGCTTAGTAAGTTAGTTTTGTCTTATTTCAAGTGTACTGAATTATTTGCACCAGAAACTAGACAGAAGTAAAATATCAGAATTAAATGATTTTGTGTTTTTTCAATATAATCCATCTATATGTTGGAATCTTAAAAATGCTGATCAACGAACCTCCTTTTCATTAATCTGATGAGAAAAATGTGCATTTCCTGCAGAACGTCTCATGACCATCTCCTCTGCTCCTTCATGCAACATCTGCTGCTTTTTTCTACAAACTCAAATTTAGGTGTTTATTCCAACATTATTTTTTTATATTACCGTCAAACTCAGAGACTTTTCCATTTTATCTCACAGAACCTTCATTTCTTTTCTTTAAGTTTCTAGTTTTTCTAGTTTTAAACCATTGTGCTTGAAGTTTTCTTCACTGATGATTTCATTTTGTCCTGGTCCAACAACATGCTTCACTTTACACAGGATTCAGACCATATACCTGTAATTAAATCCCTTTATTTGAGAGTGTTTGAGCTATTTACTGTTCAATTTTATTACTCTGAATTTTGTTAAAATGTATTTTTAGTTTACATTTTGAGGGTTATTTATAAGGTTTATTTGTAGGTTAATGGTTTCTTATTTTATTCATTTTTATTCTTTGATTTCTCCATTGACTGAAGTTTTCATAGGATAGTTAGTTTGACGAACAATTAACTTTACAGAGGAATAAAAAAAGAAAGAAAATCAACATGTGACCATTTCTTTTGGAAGAACTATATTTTTTCTTACGATTGATGGGCAATCAGCTTTGCCAGAAGTTGTGTTTTAAATTGTTTCAGGTTTTCGTACTTGTATGGCGATTCCACAGTGACATTCAATTCTGGATCCAGCAGGAAGTGATTCTGGGAAACCGTGCCTTTGCTTGTGTCTATGGTAACCACTGGGAAGCCCATCTGAAGCACCCAGTGGTTCATGATGGTGTCAACTTGACTAGGAAGAGACACATTGTTGTCTTGCACTGCCTGCAGAAATCAAGTTACTGTGAGTAGATTCACAAACTATGTCTAAATGAAGGATGTTAATGCGATCAATCACAGGAAACTTTATGCAGATATTGGAGATGTAGAAGTCAGAAGTCCTTATCTCACCACTTGCAGATGTTTCCACAAGTCACTCCCAATTGTGTTACCATAGGAAAAATATTTTAGGTAACTCTGTGGACAAAGGGGAAAATGTTGCCTTTGGATAAATAGTTTAAACCACAATAAGATAAACTAATCTACTGTTTTTGCGTGGAAAGATCAAACTCATACACTGAGTCCTTGTTTGAAGACCGACTCTGACAGGAAGTCTGACAGCATCCTCAACACCGCGGCTCCCTGAGACACAAACGGAGAAAAGGAATCAGGTCACCCAGACATCAGCTAAAGACTACAGTTTACCTTACTGTGTTTTGAAGTTGCACTTAAGAAAACGTCTGCCAAAAAGTAAACAATGGCATGTTTTTATAATCCGGCTTGTTGAACAATAAAGGAAGAACGCTGGATTTGGACAAGGTTCCACATGTCCAGAGAAAGGCTAACACTGATGGTGGAGACACAGAAACCTTGAAGATTAAATATATGGTCGGGTCGGGTTGGGTCGGTCGGTCGGGAGGTCGGTCAGTCGGTCGGTCAGTCGGTCGGTCAGTCGGTCGGTCAGTCGGTCGGTCAGTCGGTCGGTCGGTCGGGAAGTCGGTCGGTCGGGAGGTCGGTCAGTCGGTCGGTCAGTCAGTCGGTCGGTCAGTCGGTCGGTCAGTCGGTTGGTCGGTCAGTCGGTCGGGAGGTCGGTCGGTCGGTCGGTCGGTAGGTCGGTAGGTCGCTAGGTAGGTAGGTCGGTAGGTAGGTAGGTAGGTAGGTCGGTAGGTCGGTAGGTAGGTAGGTAGGTAGGCCGGTAGGTAGGTAGGTCGGTAGGTCGGTAGGTAGGTAGGTAGGTAGGTCGGTAGGTAGGTCGGTAGGTAGGTAGGTCGGTAGGTCGGTAGGTAGGTAGGTAGGTAGGTAGGTAGGTAGGTAGGTCGGTCGGTCGGTCGGTCGGTCGGTCGGTCGGTCGGTCGGTCGGTCGGTCGGTCGGTAGGTAGGTAGGTAGGTAGGTAGGTCGGTAGGTCGGTAGGTAGGAAGCAATTGCAGATGGTTTGGCATTCAAAATCAAATTACTGGAACTCTTAATGATCTTATGTCAAAATGGTGTTGAGTGAAGGAAGAGGGAACCTAATCATAAAAAACCCCTCAATAAAACATGTTTTTAGGAATATGTTGCATCCTGAAAAACAAAAATGGGTGACTTTTAACTAAAAAATTTAAGATTATAAACCAAGAAACTAACTGTCTTAATTTTAGACCCACTGAATCTCAAGAACCAGAACCAAACACAGAGAAGCAACATTCAGTTTGTTTACCTCAAATCTGAACAAACTTTCAGAAAACTGCAAAACAGCTGAAACACTGAGTTGCTTTAAATTAAGACTCAAACCCCACCTGTTCAGAGTTGGTTTGGAAACATCATAAATAAATAAATTGACCAACATATTTTAAATGTATTGATGATTTTAACAGCCACACTTGACAAAATGCTAAATGTCTGTTTTTAGTTTTCACAACTGTTGACTGCATGATGTGTTTGTGATTTTAAAAAAATATTTGCACAATGTAAAGCACTAAAACTACAATGTTGCTGAAATGTACTGAAAGAATAAACTTTGACTGTCAGGAAAAAGTCAAGACAAATTTCTAATTTTTACAGGTTAGAGTTTTTACCTTGTAAGGTTTAATTAACTAGTTAAGGAGTTAATTGTGTTTGAGTGGATTTAAACTGCCATGTTGCTGTTTGCTGGATGGACTGGCTGTGTGTACCTTGCTGTAGGAGATGGTGTCAAATTGCTCCATGATCTGTCCTGGCAGGTTGACACTGTCCTCCTCAGACGTCAAAGGATGAGACGAAACCAAGGCGTCGACTGCAAAGACCTTCTGCACGTCGTCCAACACGATCAAATCTTTCTGAATCAAATGGACATAAAGTCACTTAAGGTAGCAGCTGGATAGAGACAACCAGAGTTAATACAAAGAGCAGTTTTCAAATTAGAATTTCCTTAATTAAGGGAAACCAACCTGGATCTATGTGAAAAAGGAATCGCCTTCCAGATATAATAAATAGAAATGCCTACCTTAGCAACAACAACTGACATCAACATTGCCAGAGGAATTTGAACCATTCTGCTTGGCAGAAATGTTTTTCTTCAGCCAAACTGGAATGTAATTGAGTATAAATGGCGTGTTTAGGGTCATAATACACTATCTGTATTGGATTTAAGTCCAGACTTTGACTAGACCACTCCAAAACTCTTTTTTTGAATCATTCAGAGGCAGCATTGCTACTGTACTTTGGATCATTATTCTGCTACAGAACCAAGGCTGGATGTTCTGCAGGATTTTCTGGTAGAGAGCAGAATTAATGATTCAGTTATAGAAAGTCATCCAGGCCTTTAGGAAGCAAACAGTCCGAGACCTATAACATCACCTTCAGCGTGTTTGATTGGTTAGTTCTAGATCAGGTGGCCCACACCTTCCAAAAGGTTCACTTTTATCTCTTCAGTCTTAAAAGTATTTTCCTCAAATGTTTTGGTAGATGTGATATGGGCCTTTGTGTTCTGCTGGTTTTGGCCTAGAACTCTCCCATCCTTCATGTTTTCTCCAGTTGTGGTTTATGTCTCTCACTTTGGTTCACTAGTATAACAAATGGTTTCATGCCGCTTTCTACAATGATAATTGCTAATTACTTTGTTTTTCTACCATTTTTGGATTTTGTTTTAGGTTTGTGTTGCTTTTTCAGACATTTTAGCTGTCAGGTTTTGTTTAAATTAATTTTACAGCTCAGGTGATATTCAGGCACTTACTTTGCCCCCTGGTTCTCTGGGAAAAATCATTTGAAAACTTATTCTTGTATTTACTTATGCTAACTTTAACCTTCCAGGCAAAAATGGAAAAACATTTTCACATTACTGTATGTCCTGTCTTGTGTCCTTACCACATTCCAGTCTGGTTCTGCATAGTCAGCTCCCAGGTAGGACACGTATGAAGCAAAGCCTTCATTTAGCCAAACCTCATTCCACCAGCTAAGTGTCACCAGGTTACCAAACCACTGCAGCACACCAAGAGAAAGATTGTTGGCCCACTAATCCATGAAGTTTTCAGTTTAAATTGGAAAAACGTTACCATGTGCGCCAGTTCATGAGCAATGATGGTGACTGTGGTTTCTTTATTGCCGTTAGAAGAGGTTTCAGGATCATAGAGCAGGTTGGTTTCTCTGTATGTGACCAGGCCCCAGTTCTCCATTGCCCCAAAATAAAAGTCTGGCAGAGCGATTTGGTCTGTGAATCAGAGTTGAAGGATTCAGGACAGGCTTTGGGATTTGTCTGTGTTTAAGGCATGAGTTTTCTGAACACTCACCTGACTTTCTCAGGGGATACGAGATGTTATAGTAGGACTGGAAAAAGTTCAGTATGGGTCCAGTTACATTGAGGGCGTAGTTCCCCTGTCCCTCCTCAATGGCCTTTTTGCGAGCCCAGATTCGAATCTGCAGACACAAAAGCAAGTTTTCAGTGAACAATCAGAAAAACTACAAACATAACAGAATTAACACAATTAAAGCTAAACTAAGCAGCATGAAACCAATGATCCATTTGATTCCCTCCTTAAGATAGGACTACATGAGACGACAGAATAAAATGTCAAACTTGAGTGTTTCCTTGGGTGGTGCTCAGGTGAGCGTAGTCAGACACGATGATGGCCAACAGGTAGGTGGACATTTTTTCGGTGGCTTCAAACTTTGTCTGCAGCAAAGTTTCTCCGTCAACAGTGATGGTTGCCTGTTCTAAACGGTGGAAGCAGTTGAAGTTTAAATTACAAAAGTGGGAGATAATTACATTGTTATGATGTTGCAATTAAATGTGAAAGAAAAGGTATTATGTAGAAGTTTGCACAAACCAGAGCATATATCTGACAGCATCATTACGATCATAATACTTGAACTGAAAAGTGGGATTTTAATATTTGTGATAGATTGATGGGCCTATCTAGAGGGGACTTAACAGTCAATGCTTTAGACCAAACACTCCACAACCATGGGCTTTAATGTGCACTGGAAGACATCACATTCCAGTGTTGAGCAAAGGAAAGTGATGGAGCAGGAGATGGATGTGCTTGTTTAGACAGTATCTACAGTAATTGGGATACAGCTTTGATGATCAAGAAGCTAAGCTACGACTTCTTGGACTGGTTGATCTGTATTGCATCTATATGGTCATGAGGTCTTAGTTACTGGAGACTTAAAAGAGATTCCTCAACAGGATGGAAGAGTCGACATTGGGAGCTGCTCCAAACAGAGCTGCACCATCAAATGAGCCGACTGAGTTGGTTCTGAGGTGGATTCTTCCTGAAAACTCTCCATTGTTTTTCCTTTGACTGTCCCACTAGGGGGAGCTCTTGTGGCAGATAAAACAGGGTTTTTTCACTCTGTGGTTTATTAAAGTACTTAATTTATTGTTGTAAAAGCTGACTGATTTTAGCAGCAATAAATTAATTCTCAAGGGTCAATAAAAAGGAAGGGCAGATGCTTTCTAGTTTTTTATGGATTGGTCCTGAATCAAATGCTAATTTTTGCTCTCAAGTCCCTGATTATCACATTTTTGGGATTTTCTGGTGTGGATTTCTGATCTAGCTTACAAAGACAGAAAGTTACTTAAAGAAGGACATTTAAGATTTCTCATTAAGGTTGAAAGAGATTGGTTAAATATAGTATTATACTTGGTTTCCTCCAGACTGGCTTTTGTAAACCAAGGAACAGATGTTCCTCTTTCTAGTCATCATGACACCATGACACAATAATATTTTTGTCCTCTGAGAGTCACTTTAGGACTAAAGCTGCACGTTTGTGCAGTTATAGTCTTTCTTACCCATTTCCATGCCGTTGGACAGGGCGATGGTTCCTGTTGGGTGGATGAGGGTTATGTGGAAAACTGCTTTCATGGCCGGCTCATCAAAACAAGGAAACGTTTTTCTGGCATTAGTGGGATGCATCTGGGAGGTTGCAACAATCCTGTGAAGAGTTTCAACTGTTTAAAAAGTCTAGCAAAGATACTAAAACAGGGTAGAAAATCTTACTTTGTGACTCCATCTTCTTTATATTCGCTTCGGTAAAATCCAGCCAGATCATCAGCAAGCTCTCCTGTGAGCTGGGCATGCAGCTGATACTTATGTCCTGGATTTAATTTACTCCTCAACTGGATGACCAGATACTGCTTTTGAAGCTGCAACCTAGTTGACTTGATTTTGGGGACAGATACACCTTCTGGAAAAGACATTTAGAGTGAGAAGAAAGCTGTGAAATATCTTTAAAGTAATAATCCGACAGCTGGAAGAACAACCTTTAGGGCAATAAACATCAGTAGTTGTTTTCTGTCTCACTTTATTGGTCTCTGACATTAATTTAGAGGTACTTTGTCCCACTTTCTAAGATTGACATTAGCAATAGCAGACTGTTGTATAAGCGGGTTTGTCATCTTCAATGTCGATGTGAGAAATTTGCTCCAGCAAGATCTAATGTGTCACCAGACATTTGTTTGAGCTTTGCACTCTGAAGTTCCTGCAACAGCATTTCAGTCCAGTCAGTTTGAAACCCAGCCATTGCAACAAAACTGTAATGATTTAATGGAAAAGTTTCTCAAAAGGTTTTTGTAGCATTAGTGGTTTTTACTTTGCAGAATTCAGACAGGAAGTGTTGAACCCCTGAAAAGCCCAGCCTTCGTGGTTGAGGCACACGCTTGTGTTGGGATTTCACTATTTGATTCTTGTTCTTTTAAAGTGCCTTGAGGTGACATTTATTGTTGTAAATCAGCATGTTATGGACAAACTGAATCGAGCTTATCCACAGAAACATGTTTTTCATGAATGTTTTCTGTACCTTCAGAGGTTAGCCTGACGAAATGTTCATCTTTCATCCCTGTGTAGTTTAGCTTGTTAGAGTGAATCAGAATCAGATCTGTTGCTTTCAGACATTCAAACTGAACGGTGGACCAACCTGAAAAGATGGAGACACACAAGGTCAACAACGTTTAAACTGATCCTACCAACACAATAGACAGGACAACATCCAAACATTTTTCTGTATTTGATCTGCTGATCACCTGTTGAATCTAATCAAGGCACAATTTGTCAATTAGCTGGTGCATGACTGTAGGATTATGGAAATGTCCAAGAGCAGGTCTGATAAGGCTATGCACACTCTAGGTTGGGCTCTGAGTAAGTGAAAACAGTCTTCTTTTAAAAGTCTAACTTCTTTCAGTAGCACATATGAACACAAAGCTAGGATGTTAAGTGTCAGGGTCTGCATTTATGAGGTTTCCCCTTTTCACCTTCCTCATTGGACAGGACTTACTCTACCTACTTTAACTCATCACCAGGTGGTGATCAGGTGATAATTCTCCCTCTTTCTTTACCCAAGTGTCTGACAGATATGGCCTTATCCTTGGTGGCATGATCGCAAGATAGATAATTGACCCAAGCCAGCCTGGTACCTGGCAGACATCTGGGTCACCCTATGCATGGAAATGGTTGCAATTAGCAAAGTGATGTCAGTGATGGTAGGAGTTCTTCCTGTAATCGGTAGGTTGTCGTTTCGAGCTCCCGCTCTGTCCATGTCTTTCGTTGTATCCTTAGGCAAGACAACATGGTTCACCCACATTGCCTACTGCTGGTGGTCAGAAGGACTGACGGCCCGACATGGCAACAATATTGAGTGGCTACAATATCATAGTTTGCCACCTTCAGTGAATGTGAATTTGTGCTTATATGGGAGTAACTGATTTCATTATGAAGCATCTTTGGGTGTACAAAAAAGCTCAATATGTACCTGATGTCATTTCATTTCATCATTTGCGTCCACATGATGATTATTAATAACCAAACACCACAGGGAGACCATATCTCCCTCTCACAGCCCCCCACATTGCTCTATCATTGCCTGCAGGGTCTTAAAGTCCTGAAGGAGCACAAGGGAATCTTGAGACGGCACCCGTCCCAGCACATCATCTGGATCGGTGTACTCAAACTCCAGTCCTTTAAGGGCTGGCTTCCTGTAACTTTTGGATATCTATCCGAAGAGCTTGATTCCATTCTAGTGAGGTAGTTTCATCATTTAGTCAAGGGTGTAGCAGAGGGGACAGATCTAAAAGTTGCTTGACTCTGGCCCTTGACGATTGCAGTTTGAGACCATTGCTCTAGAGACTCCAGGAGGGCTGAGTATTCTCGTTGTTTGCTTATCACATAAGATATATACCTTCTGTCTGGTGCCTTCCTCTCTCTGGGACACTCAAATGTACGAGTGGATCCATGCCCTCTTGGGGAGATGAGCAGATCCAGACTGTGGAGGTGATTCCAACTATGTCTGGTATCGCCCAGCCTCACATACCAGGCCAGGCTCCTGGCCTTGCAGTAAGGAGGCATTTAATGCTCCAGGAGCCAGATTATGACTCCAGCATTCACAGCCTCCCACCCTCGCCTGGGATTCGGCTCATATTGCAACTTTTACTCACCAGTGAAAATGTAGAGGTTAGAGTTTGGGTTGGGCTTGAGTCGAGGCCACAGAGTGATGTTGTAAAACTCAGGGACTAAATCTCCAGGAAGACGATCCCTGAAGACAGAAGCATAAAAATTAAGTAAAATGGCATTGAGTGAGATGATAGAGTTGCAACCTAAATGCAGATTAGATTAAAGTTTTCATTTTGTCTTTGTTGGTAAAACGTCTTCAGATTTTGAATGAATTTCTTTGCAGTGTTTGTTGCCACTCTCAGACCTTCAGCTCTGCTTCCTGGATGTATTGCTGTTATGATTTGTGCAAAAAGGAAACATTCTCCTTTTTATTATTGTATTTCAGATGCATTTTTCTGAATCTGCACAAACTCAAATACAAGTCAGCTGACCGGTTTTGTTGATGCCCAGGTAAAGTTTCCTTGAAAGAAGAGAAACTCTCATGTTGCTTTGTGATGTGAATCTGGATATCCAGCACCGCTGCGTCTTTCATCCAAACATCCTGTTGTGTCATAGATATCATACCTGTCCCAAGGAGCTGTGACGTTAACTCCTTTCACCCCTGTGATAGCGATAGTCCACAACGTGACAATGGTTGCCACAGAAACCAGGGCCAAGACGACGCAGAGAACACACAGCCAGCTGACTTTGCATCTTTTCCCCATGGTACTCCGATCTGCTAATGCAGATTGAAGCACAGCTTCAAGCTCAATCCCTGCTTTGCTGCAGACGGCTGAACAAACCTGAGCTTGTGTGTTTAGCCGAGTCCATGCAGGAATGAAAAACAGAAGTGCCTGTCAGCAGTTAAGCTCCCCCTCTGCTCCTCCATGAGGAGCTGTCACTCTTGAGGAATGAATGGATTATATATTAGGTCAGCGTAGCTATGGTGGGAACTATCCATGCTGATAATCACTGATAAACCACTCAGAAAGTTAGTGTATGACCTCCCTCCAGTCGTAAAACTCTGCACTTCTGCCAAGAGTTCACACATGTGTGACGCAGGGATTTTATTATCTATTTGTGGGAGCAAATTGGTCAAACACTTCAGAAAATAACCACACACACATTACTGCCTGGACAAAACGTTTCCACCACCTTTCTGGCTCCCTGGACATTTATTTCTGATTCTTCATTTGTTGTGTTGACGCAAATGGAATTAAGTTTGTCAAGATTGTTTATTTTGGGGTGAAATTGTTTTATGTTTATTATGAATTTTATTCAAAATGCACTTTTAATGCATTTTTATTTCTTTCAATATCTTGTATTGATCGCTTTAAAATGTCGTGTTATTCTTTTCCACTTATTCTTTTGACCGACTTTTCTGGGAGGATAGAAAACAAATCTATTTTAACATAAAGCAGCCACTGACTCCATAAAGTAGAAAAGTATTGCGCAGATCTCAGTGTAGCAGTGATGCTGTTTGTGGATTCAGGGAGCTCACACATGCACACATACCAAACTAACTGTTTATTTTGAAAGCCAGAAAAATAATTAAATATTTTTCTATTTTTAGATTATAGAAAATGATTCATCTTAACTTTTACAAAGGAAAAGAAAACTCCTTATTTTATACAATAAAGCAACATATTGAGCTTTTTGCAAAAATATGGAACATGGTGAAAGATTTGAAGCCCACTTCAAAATATAAAACATTACAGATTCCCGCTGGTGACCTTAAGTAATAAGTATTCAATGCAAATGCAAAAGAACTGCAAAGACCAGATTTTATTATTGTTTTCATTAAAATGACGCATTAAGTGGTTTTATAAAAGCCACAGTGGATAATCGTACATGTGTTGCAGGAAAAAAACAAGACAAACAGCAACTTAATTAAATAGTTTATTGGGTTTTTGTTGCTTTAAGGTCGAATTGTTGCTTTAAGGTGTTTAAATGCTCTCACTTTCAGCATTTCTTAATAAAAATTGGAAGAAGTTTCTTTTCTAAAGGACTAAAAAGGGAGGATTTTTGGTTCAACTTACAAAACATGCTGGGGGGAGGAGGGTTTCACACCCAGTTTGATTTCTGTACAAACAATTTAATTATCTGTGGATTCATAAAATGTCCAAAAGAATTTACACAAACCTCTTCATGATAAAGTACATGGAAGCAATTTGAAACACCTTGAATAAAATCAGAGCAAAGGACGGTAAACACATGAACTCAGTACATAAATTTATAAATTTAGACACAAGATATCATAAAATACACTAAGATTTATTCCCTGTCTCCATATAGTCAACAACAGGTAAAAGACAACAGCTGGTTCAGGCTGATATGATGTTTGAAGACAGCTTTCATTACCAAAACAAACCTAATAAATAAAAAAATCTGCTTTCTATAATATTCCACTTTCTGTTGATTAAAAGTTTATTCCCTTAATTGTTTTAAAACATTTAACTTTTCTCTAATCTCATGTTCACATGTAGGTGTCACATTTGTTTTAGTTTTATATTTATCTAGGCACTTCTCAGTTTTCTTAAAATAAGATATGTTTTTTCTCTCAATGTGAAACAAGTTGAACTCCTTTAGTGGTGAAGTTATGGCTGAATATCACCTAAATGCTACTTCAACATGTAAAAATAATCATTGGAACAAAAGAAAGTATGAACTTCCTGAAAAAAACGGGTTATTTTTTTGAAAAAGGCATTTCTAATTAAATAAATAGGAATAAGATTTGATGTTTGTCATGATCTAAACTGGATTCTTGAACCATTCCAGAACACTTTTTTTGTTCTCGTCGATCCATTTGATGTTGGCTTGTGTTCTCTCGATGGACTGGTCCACTGCCAGAGTCCCGGATCCGAAACCCACATCAGCGTTATCCTCCTTGAACTGCTTCAGCTGAAACAAAACGGAACATAATTGATTAGGTCGGCTCTATTTATGGCTTATAAATGGTATTTTAGCTTATTTAACAGACCACATATGGACATTCAATCTGCTTTTGGCAAAACAGGCCTGATTTTGATCAAACATACTTCTGCTACCAGGTTTTCTGACTTTACAACCTTTAACAGGGTAAATGTTCTCTTGTAGCCTTGTGTGTTTGTATTTCTCGTGACTAGAGAGCCTAAATCTACGTTTGAGTGTCTTCTACTTTTGTAAAATCCATGTGTGTGTATTTGTCTTCATTGAGAGCAAAGTGGAACTGAAGTCAAATTTCTTGACTCCAAGTAAAGGTTCTGATTCAGATTTTCTGAAAGCAGGAAATCTTAACCAGCTAATTAAAAACTTAGTTATGCTAACCCTAAAGCACTAATAATAAACATTAGCTTTGCTAACACAAACAGAAGCTAATGTTAACTTCACTTTAAATTATATCTGCCCCTGAAAACCTTCAACATTCGCGTACCAATTTAATTTGATATTATAATTTACATGTCCTACAATACCCTTAGATATTGCATTCATGTTTTATGTTAACTGCTGCACAATCAATCTTCAACAACTTCAAAATAAGAGCATGAATATAAATGTTCAACTATTTGAGAAATTCTTAACAGCCAATAACTAGCTAAGGTTCTTTATCTCTAGGAGACAAATAACACATGATCAATATCCTCAGAAATCCTTGAGGTTTTGTCCTGTAAGAAGCACAAACGGCTAATACTCGGTCACTACGAATTAAAACACCATCAATCAGCTGATGATACAAATTACAATATGTCTGCAAAAGTCTTAATCATTTCAAAATGTTCTCTAACCTGCTGAAGCTCAAACTCTGTGGAGAAGCGTTTTGTGACTCCATTGATGAGGTTGGCGAAGGAGAAGGATCCACCGCCGTACCTACGAGAAGAAACATCACCAGATATGAGAGGAACAAAAGAAATGAAGCAAAAATCTGTAAGAAAAAATATTCAGACTTCTTTCACATTCCTCCAGCATCAAATAGTCTAATACTCCTCTTATGTAGATTAGTCAATAAATCTGACGACAATAAATCTCTGTAATTTCACTCTGGTATTGAAGCTCAAGCTTTTATGGTGTAGTTGTATAAATCAAATGAGTCTAAAGGAAATGCCAAACTTAACTACAGATGGTTTTATGAGGATCAAAGATCAGCTGAGGATTGACTCGATCAATAAAACCTTTCATTGATGGTGAACAGCCTCATAAAAACGCTCATCTCTCTTCATAAAAGCGGAGTTTATGGTTTTTAAGCTGACAGATGTTGCCCAACAGGTCATGTCTGCATGTGACTTTCACAAGGCTTCAGTGTCCCACTCACTGAGTGAAGATGTAATTCCAGTTAGCCCTGATGAAGTCCCACGCCAGAGACTGACCGACCACGTTCTGGGCGATGTAGACGATGGTGGAGGTGCCGTCCTGCTTCCGGATCCGGTTTGCATCCAGAGTGTACTCCAGATACCTGAGGAGCAAAACCAGCGTGAGACAGAGAACAGACTTTAAAATACTTCTGTTCGTTTAAAAATCTGTCAGTGTCGAATCAAACTTTCAGACCATGGTTGGCCCAAGACTTTTGGGGATTTTTATTGGGCCACCATAACAACATGTCCACCTGAGATGCTTCATCATTCCTGATCTAATATGTGTGAAATATCTCCAGTCATTAGCATCATTTGAACCAACCTGTTGAGCAGCCACGGTTTTGTGGTGCAGGCCAACGCTGCACGCAGTTTATCAGCTTCAATAGCGATGGTGGCGGTCTCGAACTTCTTCCAGGCAAAGTCCCACTCTTCGGCGCCCCCTGCTGCGATGGCATTGCAGTACACTGTGGAGCGCAGGTTGGGGTGGATTCTGGAGAGAGACAACATCACCATGATGATGAAGCAGCCTTAAAGCACGGCCTTTAAGAGGACTGACTTAATGTTCTGCCACTCACGGGTTGTTGTCTGTTTCCATCCACTCTTTGAACCATGACTGGACCAGGTCCTGACATTCCTTCAGACCGGTCTTACAGGCCAGGCTGATGGCATTCACCTGATTATACCTGCAGGAAGATTACAGAAGACTTGCAGATTAAACTGAGGACAAACCAGTTGGTGGTGACCATCAGAAATCCATGTTTTATTTACTGGTTCCTAAACACAACTTAAAAAGTTACAGACTGTCAAATCAGACGATGCTGGTTTGGTGGTAAACCCATAACAAAAAAACCTTAAAGGTGATCTATTATCTTGAACAGATTAGGATGTCTATGGACAAAAAAAAAAACATGTTCATTAAATTTTTTTGCACAAAATCATTCTTGGATAATATGTTGAGCTGCTTCTAGAATGAGCTTTTGTATTGTCTCTGTCACTTTAAATCCAAAGAAGCTGCTGCTGGCCACGCCCCCACAACTCAACGCTAGCTGGGGTTGCTAGGTAACGGGTCGGGCTTCGCTGGGGTTGCTAGGTAACGGGTCGGGCTTCGCTGGGGTTGCTAGGTAACGGGGCAGTGCCTGCTGATTTGTATTATTAGATTCTGAAAGTTTTTGAAACAGTTCACTTTCCACACACCAAAAACCATTTCCAAAAACCTTCTGGGTGTTTCTTTAAGAGCTTGAGCTGTTTTTAGAAGCAGTAAAGATCCAAGTGGAAGCATAATTTTCCTATTTTATTAATGAAAACTGTCTTGATGCAAGACACACCCCACTATTTGAGAAGTACTGCATTAACCTTCCCAACGTTTGAATTGTTTTGGACTCAGTTGTTTGAGCCTTTGTGTTCTCAGAATCGGCAACTGTGTAGAAAGTGCAATAAAAGACAGTTTCACCTTTTGGAAATCTAAATTTATCCATAGATCTTCCATGAGTTCCTTGAGTTGTCCTGAAAGTTGGTCAATCCACACTGTGTGGTTAAACAAATTATATTTGCAAAGCAAAAAGAAACTACCAGCTGCACTTAGACAAAATATGTTGAGCCTTTGTGCATAAATCCACTGGAAAAACACAATATCTTAGTACATTTGAAGTACAACTAACTTAAAAGTAACTTTTCAGCAAGTAATAGAGGCTTGTTTTAAGTAAATATTTCCTTAATATTGATGAAGAAGTACTAGTTCCAGATAGATTAACTTAATGGGAAAAATGTCTTGTAAGTTAATCAATCTGCAAATGGAACTAGTACTTCTTCATCAATATTATTATATTATATTATTATGTACTCACTGGTCCATGTGACCATCTGGTACGTTGGTCCAGTTACTTGTTAACTCTTTGTAGTGCTGGAACAAAGGGGTGACCTGATTCCTCAGATATTCCTGCAAACATGAGATCCACAGTAATAAAATATTAAACAAAGGTTGGGAAACGTAAAGAGACGTTCGCAGATTAACGCAGGAAAGACGAGCACCTGCATGGCTCCGTAAACCTCGCTGCGATCGAACATCAGGAAGAAGAAGTCCAGGTTGTCCAGAGCAGATTCCCACGGCATATATTCCCTCTCGTTCCTCAGGTACAGGGTGGTTCTTAGCGCCCGAACTGTTGGGATGATCTTCGCTCTTTGGGGAACAACAGGCAGTGGGATTTATATATATACTCGCTCAGATGACAAAAAAGCTCAATTTAGGAAATATTTGTTTCTAAATCTGTGTTTTAACAAGCTCAAAGCTGTACGTCTCTGCGACGATGTATTCAAATTCAAAATTTGAATAAAAATTTGAATTAGGGTCGTTATAGGTAGAAAAAAACAGCAAATTTCCTAATAAAAGCTCAAAAACTTTGAGATTAATCTCAGAAATTAACTATAAAAAAACGTTAATTTCTGAGTTTGAAAAGTCAAATTACCTGAAAAAACTACGAAATTTTAAAATTAATCTCATAATTTAAAAAAAATTAAATTAAATTAAATTTCTGAGTTCAAATACTCAAAATTTTATGTGGAAAAACTCTGAAATTTTGAGATTCATGTTAGAAATGTACTAGAAAAAATAAATACTTTCTGAGTTTGAAAAGTAAAAAAAATGCTATAAAAAAACTCTGAATATTTTAGATTAATCTCAGAAATTTTCTTGATAAAAAATGGACGTTTCTGAGTTACAAAAGTTGAACATTTTCTACTTTTTGAAATTTTCTGAGTTTGAAAAGTTGAACAATTTAGACTTTTGACACTCAGAAATGTCCATGTTTTTTCTAGAAAATTTCTCAAATAAAATGTTACTATTTTTCAATCTCTAATGGCTCTAATTCACCAGTTTCTGAGGACACTATGAGCTTTTATCATATTATTCCTGAATGCAACACAGGCTCGACCCTCATCCCTGTTTCTGTCTGTTAGCTTCAGATTTACCTGGCCAGGTTGAAGGCGTCGTCCACCAGCTGAGCTCTGTTGATCTTTGGAATGTCCTTAAATACAAACAGCAGCATGTCAGGTTGAACCACACAGACAGAAAAGCCTTCAGGAAGCTGTTCCTACCTGGTGGTTGGTGCTCAGAGTGGTTAGTAGTTTCTCCCAGTTGCCATCATCATAGTTGACTCTGTAGTATCCAACCACATCCAGGTTGGCCAGCACCCAGTCAGAAACCCCCGTCGCCTTCATGTCGTTATTTGGAGCTTCAGGAGAAATTATTTTTTACGTTAGAGCGGGAAATTTGATTTTGTTTCTTTCTTGTGTGTCAGTTTGCTGAATATCTGCAATTTTCTGCCACTTCAAGTGTTAAATATGCAGCTTTGATTTAAAGCGACAATGTCAAAGTTTTTTATCACATGAAAGTCTGTTGGGGTCATCTGCTCTCTCTTTTTCTTGCCTGAGAACTGATAAGTACAGCATCTGGGTCACTCTTTCTTTAAAAATCTGATGTACTAAACCAAGTTTGACAAACTGATTGAAACCAGATTTGGATGCAGCTAAAACTGGTTAGATTAAATAGAAAACAAAAACTGCTTGTTTATTTAAATGAAAGCTGGTGCAGTGCTGCTTTTTTACAGCTACGTGGAAGCAGCGAGCAGCATTGATGTTGTTAATGTTAAAAATGTATGCATTTTTACAGAAAAACACTTGTCTTTTCCAGCGTTCATTGTACAGAGGTAAAATCTGCTGACCAAACATTTAACTCTTTGAAGAATTTGAATTAATATGAGTTTCAATAAGATTTAACTTCCCTTTGGGATCCCTAAAGTATTTTTGAATTTGAATGCTAGAGCTCTGCTTGCGTTGCTAGGTGACAGGCTGGGCTTTACTGGGGTTGCTAGGTAACGGGCTTCGTTGGGGTTGCCAGGTTAGCCATTAAAGGGTCAGAATAACTGTTGAGTGAAACAACAGATTTACTTTTTGGTGATCAGGGTTTTCTTTCTTTCTTTCTTTCTCTATTAAATATATTACATAACTTTAGAGTTCACTTAATCCTTTGCTTTACCGTTTATATCACCTCTGCTCTAATTAGGCAGAAATTACTTCATTAAATGTTTGCCTGAAAATTAATAGCAACATTTCTGAGCTTTTTAGAAGAAAAAAATACATAAACAAATCTCAAATAAGCCTTTTTTTTTAAAATCTTCATTAATAATTTTGTAAGTGTGGTTGATGATATTTACCCTATTTTTAGCTATAATTGGTGTAATTACTATAGTTACTGAAGACATACAAAAAGGAGAAATAAATTTGTGGGAAAATTTTCCCACACATTTTTTACTTTTCAAATTTTTATTGCAAGAAAATTCTGAGATTTTTTTTTTCTTGCAAATTTTCCTCCTTTAAATCTCATAAATTTCTGAATTGTTTCTTGGAAATTTGCTCTTTCACTGCGCCGTTGTAATTTGACGTCTAAAGTCTAACTTTTACCTATACCAACGACATTAAAAAGAAAAACAAACCAACTACTAACTGGCTACTCAGTGAGAACAGAAATGACTGAATCACATGGTCATTTGATATTTTTATACCTGATTTTTCCGTCAGCCACATGAGGTTCTGGTTGCCTGCACTCTTCATCCATCTGATTGGAACGATCCACTCGTAACTGGAGCAGAAAACACTCTGCTAGTACTTTTAGACCCACTTTTTTATGGACAGTGAAATGATTTTGGGAGAAAACACTTTGTGATAGCATAGGTACTCTTGGAAATTTATCAGAGAGCTGTTTACGTACTTGTAAGGAGATGGAGCGGTAACTTCGGATTCTGGATCCAGGAGGAAGTGCTTCTGGGAAACACTGCCGGAGGCGGTATCTATGGTAACCACAGGGAAGCCCATCTGCAGCACCCAGGTGTTCATGATGTCCTTGACACTTTTAGGGAGGTCGACTTCACTGGCGTTCACAGCCTGTTGAACACCAGAAAACATAAAACTAAGTTCAGTTTGAAAACATTCTGAGACACAAATAAAATAAAGATCTGGATTTATTTATTTTTTTGACAAATTCTATGAAAAATGTTTTCGGTTTTATTTTATGCCGTCGGTGAAGAGACGTGATTTTTTTTTGCTATCTTAAATTGGTGTGTTTATTTGTGTGTAAGTACTTTGCACACCCAATCAGGGGAAAAAATAAATGAATCACTTATAAAACCACCTTTACCAGAAATAACTCTGATTACAACATATTGATTCTTCTCTCCCTCAGCCAGTTTCTGTTGTTTTTCTGTTGATGATCCAATTTGCACTCATCCTGGACTAATTGTCTCACATTTGAGTCAAGAATAGTTTGGTAGGCGTCATGACTGTACAACATAGCTATTAAAACTTATCACAATATAAGCGTCTCATATCAGTCGAGACAGATAATTATTGAATCGTTTTTTGTTTTAAATGTCTGAAATCCTGCCGGACGTTTCTGCCCGTATCCACAGTTTTCACTCCACGCTGTTGTTGATTATTTTTAAGCATTTATGACACACGTTGGCGAAACCTTAAACTGCTGCTGTGCAAGTTACTCAGCAAGTTGTTGCTAGGCAACCAAAGAGCGAGCGAGTTGCTAGGTAACCAAAGAGAGGGAATTAGTTGATTCCGCCCACATAGCTCAGCTCGCTGTGAGAGATTGAGAGGCTAAACTCTTTCCTCTGCCTACATCTCCCAGAATGCTGTGTGGTTCTGGATCAGAGTTCAGTGAATATTCTATGATATTGAATATTCTATTAGATGTGTTATATATTGATAACACAACTGGTGATCTACTGATCACCAGTTGTTTTTCTAATTGAAAAAGCATGGACTTTAATGCTTAATGGCCACAATTGAGTTTTAAATGGAGCCCTTGGATTTTATTGTAATTTGTCTGGGAAGTGAACCAGAACTGACAGATGAGTTTTCTTCAGAAAAACATAACCTGAATGTTCAAAGTGCGTGAAGACAACATACCGCCTGCAGATGTGACCAGAGGTCTGTGTAGACGGTGTTGTCAAAGGCGAACTCCCTCAGGTAGCTCTGCAGGACAGGGAGAGACGTAATCATGTTTTAATAAATATATTTTAACAGCAGAAAATCCAAAAACTAATGATTGATTATATTTTTCAGGAAGTCACCTGGAGTCCGTTGGTGAAGACGGGTTCAGTCAGGAAGTCTGACAGCATCCTGAGGACAGAGGCTCCCTGAAGATGAGAACAATATTCATTTAGATAGATCTTATTACACACCCTGGTTCAAATATTAGAAATGCAGGAGAGGAATAATGTCAAGATGCTACATGCACAGTGAGGCATTTTTCTCCATCTTTGTTTACGATTTGTACAAGTGAGCTGTAATAACAACCTAAATATTAAGTTATGAGCTAAATATTTAGCTAGCAAACTAAATCTTTAATTCACAAGTCAAACTGAAAATGTAGTTGCAAATTAAATATTAAGTTTCATATATATAGTTTAGCTCGCATGCCAAATATTTAGTTTGTGAAATTTAGCTTGTAAACTAAATATTTAAGTCTGAGCTAAATATTTATTTTCCAAACAAAATATTTATTTTCTAAACTAAACATTTAATTTCCAAACTAAATATTTAATTTAGAACTAAATATTTAGTCTGCAAACTAAATATTTAGTTCATAGCTAATTACTTAGGCTGCTAGCTAAATATTTAGTATGCAAGCTAAACTAGATATTAAACTTAATATTTAGTTCTCAAACTAAAGTTTTAGGATGCTAGCTAAATATTTATCTGGTAACTAATTAATTTGTTAGCTAAATATTTAGCTGATAACTACATACTTAGGTCCAAGCTAAATGTTTAGCTCATTTGCTTGCTAAAAAGCTGGTGGACTACTAAATATTTCGTTTGTGAATGAAATATTTAGTTTGGAATGCTGACGTTTATAAATGTGAAAAATGATCACCAACTTTTTTCTCTATGGAAGGCTAAATAAACCAAAAGTATAGCTGTTCATTTTATTCGGTGTAACTTTACAAATGGCATCCCATATGCTTGCGTGTGCTTGCTGACCTTGCTGTATGAGATGGCATCGAAGACCTCGCTGATCTGAGCAGGTTTCTGGATGTCGTCTTCAAGGGAGGACAGCGGATGAGACGACGCCAGAGCGTCAACTGCAAACACTCTGTGGACATCATTGAGGACTATCAGGTCTTTCTGCAAGAAACAAGAGGAAGGTGACTCCATTAAGAGTGTCATCAAACAGCTGAAATGATTATTAGCATCAAACGTAGAGAAAATTCGTACCACGTTCCAGTCGGGTTCGGCTTTGTCTGCTCCCAGGTACTCCACGTATGAAGCAAAGCCTTCGTTCAGCCACAAGTCGTTCCACCAGCGCAGAGTGACCAGGTTACCAAACCACTGCAGGGACAACAGAGACAAGATGAGAAAATTACATCTATAAAAACTAAAATAAATAATGACTGAGCAGTTTGGGTCCTACTGAGCCTCTATAGGACATGGGAGAAATTAGTTCTTTACCTCACCAAAGTACGATGGAGCCATATTGAGAAGAAAATAAAATAAAATGATAAAAATGAAGTTATATTACGAGAATAAAGTCATAACATTGTGACTTTATTCTCGTAATAGAAAGGTAAAGATTATAACGTTATAATATCAGGTGTTATGGCTGTTCATGACTGTTGGTATTTTTGTGCCATATTATTTAAAATACGTAAAGTAACTTCAGCTGATAAACACTGAATTTATAGTAAACAATAAGTTTGATGTCTTCTATTTCCCCAAATAGAGGAAACAGCGAGGAAACAGCCAACAACAGGAATAGATTTACCTAATATTTGTGTAACTATAAAAATAATAGAAGTTGTTTTTCCATTTTTCTTTGCACATTTAGTTTGTGCAAAGAAAATAAACCTCCGTGTCCACTAGGGGGCTCCGTAGAGCCGTACTTACTTCCTGTTCTCAGAAGTCTGGTTTGTAATAAGAGAAGCTTTGGTGTATTTTGCCTCCAGATTCTATTTTTATTTTATTTTCCTCATAACAGTCTGTGAATGTCTCTGCATCTCAGCATTTATCTGAGCTCACCATGTGGGCCAGTTCGTGAGCGATGATGGTGGCTATCCTCTCCTTGTTGGAGTTGGAGGAGAAGGCCTCGTCATACAGCAGCGCCGTCTCTCTGTACGTGATCAGACCCCAGTTCTCCATGGCTCCCGCGTTAAAATCAGGGATGGCGATCTGATCTGCAGGACAGAGGAGATTTTAAAGAGTCAGGCAAGTTTCCAAGTTTGCACAACTTGCAGTAATTTTTTTGACAAAAGTGGTAAACCCTGGACAGGTCGCCATATATGTTTACATTTTAAAGATTTAATCAATATGGCAACAAAACAGCTGATGCATATCATTAATTAAATGGGTCCTGTAACAACATAAAATATTTTTATCTGTCAAACTCACATTGTGTTTTGCAAAGACTCAAAATAAGCTTTTGAGTGTTTGCATTTTAATAATATTGACATATTTCATAAAATAGTTGTCTATCGAAATTTACATTTTTTTATCTATTGGTACATTTAATCAATGATTTAATGATGTACTGGTTTATTCATTTAATTTTGACTCTTTTGGCCTTCCGTAAATTCTTCAGTGAACCTGAAACAGCAGAAAGAAGAAACAGCTGTTTCTGTGTGAGCTGGACAAAGCCACGACTGTTTCTATTTTTAGATCCGGCCTTGTCAGGTGACAAAAGGTCAGTAAAGCTTTGTTCTTTTCAGATGTGATGTTTCCGCCCATAAAATGTATTTACTGGACGAACGGCTGTAAATCAAAGGATAAGACTTTATCTGCTCAACCTTGATGTTGTTATTATATCTTCACAGAACGCATCATAAAAAACTCCCAGCCAACAAATAAAAGCGCCGCTCCGACTTCCAGCCTGACACTGAAACAGTGAGAACAGATGATGAAGATAACTTTTTCAAAAATTAATCTCAGAAAAGCTGTTGAAGCAGCTTCACTGTCTTCATTGAGACAGCCATAAAGGTAAATCATTCAGAGTCGGCTGTAAAAATGCTATAAACCCGCAGAACCGATGATGACTGAAAAACAAGGTAGTTATGCTCTTTGTGACGCCTCATAAACCAGCAGGAATACAGGCATGTTTTTCATCTGTTTCAGACATTTAATTCTTCATGTATGTTTTCATGTTATTTTGAAAACAAATAATCCCTCACTGAGACAGAACAAGCTAGCACTGTCAGAGAGGCGGCTAAAGAACAGCATGGCAGCGTTTCTCTCCTGGTAAAGTCTCATTAAAGCAGCGGTGGGCAAAGTGAGGGGCGGGGGCCACTTGTGGCAACTGAATATGTTAATCTGGCCATCACCTTCCTAAGCGATTCAGGTAAATTGTTCTGGATGGATGGATTATTTATGGATGATGGATGATGAATATCTAGATGGATATCTAAATGTACTGTATGTATGTATGGATGTGTCATAGAGCCAGTGTCAGAGTGTTGAACTGACCCGACTTGGGCAGTGGGTACGTGGAGTTGTAATACTCCTCAAAGAACTTCAGGATGGGTCCGGTGATGTTGAGGGCGTACTTTCCTTGGCCAGCATCGATGGCGGGCTTCCGAGCAAAGATCCGGATCTGAAACGAACACAAAAATACAATTCTAACCCATAAATCCACAGATTTTAGACCTGATGTCAGGTCCAAACCCAGAAAGTGTTAGTGTTACAGTGATTCACATAAAAGCTCCAAAGAAATTCAATAAGGTTAAAGAAACTGGAGGTAGTGAAGTACCTGAACCCCATCAATAGTGTTGTGGATGTAGGTGTAGTCGCTGACGATGAAGGCCAGCAGATAGGTGGACATCTTCTCAGTGCGCTCAAAGACCGTCTGCAGCACCTCTTGACCCTCTTCGGTGATGGATGTGGTTTCTGTACGAAAACAAAAGTCAAATCTACATTTTATTTATGATAATGTGTGAAGAGGATCCATCAACTTTGAGAAGCAATTCCTGGTTTCCACATTTTAACTAGACCCAACAGACTTTAAATCATTTCCTATTCTCTTTGTTTTGTCCTGTAGTGTACTGGATAGTAGATCAGAGGTTCCTTGTTTAAAGTTGTCCAGCGGTCAGAGATATGAAACGGACCTTTTTCAGCGCCGTTGGACAGAGCCACAGTTCCCTCTTCATGGATCAAAGTGATGTTGAAGTAAGCCTTCAGCGCCGGCTCGTCGAAGCAGGGGAACGACTTCCTGGCATCGGTCGGCTGCATCTGGGTGGTCGCAATGACCCTGGAGGAACAGAGCAGCAGGGGTCAGACATCCAACCATACATCCAACCAACCAACTGAACCAATCAACCATACATCCAACCAACCAACTAAACCAATCAACCATACATCCAACCAACCAACTGAACCAATCAACCATACATCCAACCAACCAACTGAACCAACCAACTGAACCAATCAACCATACATCCAACCAACCAACTGAACCAATCAACCATACATCCAACCAACCAACNNAACCAACCAACTGAACCAATCAACCATACATCCAACCAACCAACTGAACCAATCAACCATACATCCAACCAACCAACTGAACCAATCAACCATACATCCAACCAACCAACTTAACCAATCAACCATACATCCAACCAACCAACTAAACCAATCAACCATACATCCAACCAACCAACTAAACCAATCAACCATACATCCAGCCAACCTAACCAACTATCCAATTAAACTAACCATCCAACCATCCATCCAACCAACCATACATCCAACCAACCAACCATACATCCATCCAACCATCCAATCAACCACACATCCAACCAATTATCCAACCAACCAACCAACCAACCATACATCCAACCATCCAATGAACCAACCAAAAACCAAGAAAGTCCTTCCTCTTTCTCTCCCTTTTTTGCTGTGAGCAACATTCAAATTCCCAACTAGAGGTTTTAAAGATGGCTGTTTATGGATCATGTTGCCGTGGTTACGTCCATCCATTAAACCCTTTTACATAACAGAAGGGCAAAGTTCTCTGGGTTCCAGTGATAATGGATAAAAAGTCCATCAAGATGACAGACAAAACCTATAACTAAATTCATATTGTAACCTTATTTATTTGCTTGTGTACCTTTTGAATTTATTTTGTATTATTATTATTATTGTGTACTTTTATTGCTTTAGTCTGTATTTTCGTTATGTCTATTGTTGTCCCTTTCACTGCAATTATTGTGATTTATATGTATGTTGTTAATGAATACAGGTTTCTCTTAATGGGGCTAATGTCTATTTGAAGGAAATTTATTTCTGTTTGCCTTTTTCCTCCATCAATAATCCCTGGATCACTTTTGGCAGAGCCTGAATTAAACAGCCTGTTTGCTTGGTGTAGGTGAAATGTCTAAAATAGTCTGCGTGAATAAGATGTTAAGATGTGAGATGTGTCAAGGGTGGACATGTGTATATGTTGATATAAAACAGTTATTGAAAATAAAAAGTAAAAAAGACTACAGAGACAAGATAACCTCTGAAAGAACAAGTAAATCTGAAGATCCCTGATTCATAGCGAATCATTTGTTCTGTGAAAATTAAGCTAAAATGTTCTCCTCTGAAGGATCAACACAGCTTTCATCTGAGTCTTGAATAAGACATTTTGATTAATAATTAATAATTAGAAAACAACATAGATGCACAGAACATTTAATAGCAGCATTTCAGCTCAGGGTGGAGGAGGACAACGTTTCATTGAAACACAGAGAATATTCTTACTTCTTGACTCCATCCTCCATGTACTCGCTCCTGTAGAAACCTCCCAGATCGTCGGCCAGCTCTCCAGTGAACTTGGTGTCGAGGCGGTACGTCTGTCCTTTCACCAGTTTACCGTCCAGCTCCAGAACCAGGAACTGAGTCTCCGTCTTCAGCCAGGAGTTCTTGATGGATGGTGCGCTGCCACTGCTGACGGCTGAGAGCGTCGCATTCTTCCCATTTGAATCCAGCGTGTAGTTCAGCTTGTTAGAGTGGATAAGAATGAGATCCGTCTCCTCCATGCACTCAAACTCCACAAATGAGTTTCCTGAAACACAAGAAAGCTGTCAGAAATGGTTCAGTTCAACTTCTGACTGCATGAAGACAAATTTAGCACCTCATCCAAACATCTTTCAGTTGCAGATTTTTGCACGTTTCCCACTGTGTTGAGTTGAAACCAGAACTAAAACATGCATCTGGACCCAATAATCAAACTAGTCCTGATCATTCAGTTTTCCAGAACTTTTTCTATTTGTTTTGACTGGACTAATATCAAATAAATTGTTTTTAAACTAATCTCAGATTATCAGACGATCTTTGACCATTTCTGAGTTTGAAACCTCCAGAGATTTGTTAGAAATATTCTGAAACTTTCAGAAAGGAGAGCTTCAGTTTTCAGATGACTAAACTAAATTATATTCCTTCATTAGCCATGGCAAATTAACTTTGTGTTTTCCCACACGCCTTAGCGTTTTTGGGTTGTTTTACATCAATAAAAGTGAAAAAAATTTTTCTAAGAATGTTATATTTAAATATAAATGTAATTATTCCTCTTGTAAAATTCCAAACTGTATTTAGGTAAATTATAAATGTTACTCAATCTGTTTTGTTTTGTAATTTAACTGAAAAACAGTGCAGATGTTGCACATGATTTTTCCACTTTTGCCTACAAGATGTTTGTAGGTCTGAAACTTTCAGTCTGCACCCATTTTAGTTGTTCTACACGATTTGGTTGGATTTTTAAAAATGATGCTGGGCTCAGTCCTTGTGGCTGAAGAAAGACAGATTTAGACCTTCACTGTGATCTAGACTGAAAGTTTCCACCGTCCAGCTTTACCTGTGAAGATGTAAAGCCCAGTCGTCGGATCTGGTTTCAGTCGGGGCCACAGAGTCAAGCTGTAGTGGTGCGGCACCAGGGTTTTTGGCAGCCGATATTTGTCCCATGGTTCGTTGGAAGGGGAAGGTGTTGTAGGTGTTGTAGGTGTTGTAGGTGTTGTAGTGGGTTTAGAAGTCGTTCCTCCTTCCTGAGTCGGTGACGCCTCATTGTTTTTGGATTTTTCCTGAGAGTAAACGACAGACAGAGCGATGATGGTGGACAGGGCAGCCACTCCTATTATGATGCCTGCAATTGCAAGAGCTTTGCTGATGAAGAAGCCTTTCGCCATGGTGTCAGTCTGCCTGCACTGAGACTCTGTACGAAGTGATGCCTGTTGAACCTTTATTTGTGACCATTAAGCATCTGCCCCTCCCATTCACAGCAACAGGTGACATATTAACAGAGACTGGAACACCTACCTGAGCGGCGACTCCCTGAAATGAGAAACTTTAGAAACCCCAAATTTTATTTGAATTAATTCTCATTAAACATTCTTGCCATTTAATTGAATTATGATAAGCTAAAGATAATATCTTCTTTTCAGATTTTGCTCCCTCTTCTTGGACAGTTGCAGAAATATATATTTTAGGCTGTTCTTACTGATTTTTAGAAGGAATAATCTGTTTGTAAATGTTTGAACTGAGGATTTTAAATGTATTTATTTATTAATGTTCTGCACTCTCTGTGTGCTGCTGCCAGTCTTGACCAGGATTCTCTTGCAAAGTAGATTTTTAATCTCAGTGGAGTTTTCCCTGGAGAAATAAAGGTTAAATAAATATAAATAAATCAATGGTCTAAATCCACAGTGGCTGTTGATAACTGGTTCATGATTGCATCAGGACTCACTGATGTTATCTACATTACAACACCAAATTTCAGAACCGCAGTAGAAAAACACACAAAAACAGCCAGCTTGATAAAACAGTGAGAAATATCAGTTCAGGAGGCAAAGACCAAGAATCAAAACCAAGGTAAGCTAATTTAAACAAAATACAGCTAGCTTAAAGACATCTAAAGCAAGCTAAGTAAAGTATATTACGCTAAACTAAAGTGTATAGAGTAAGGTAAGCTAATATACACAAAATGTTGCTAATTTAAATTAAGCTAAGTGAATATAGGGCTGCACAGTGGCGCAGTTGGTAGCACTGTTGCCTTGCATCAAGAAGGTCCTGGGTTCGATTCCCGGCCCGGGGTCTTTCTGCACAGAGTTTGCATGTTCTCCCTGTGCATGCTTGGGTTCTCACTGGGTACTCCAGCTTCCTCCCACAGTCCAAAAACATGACTGTTAGGTTAATTGGTCTCTCTAAATTCTCCCTAGGTGTGAGTGTGTGTGCATGGTTGTTTGTCCTGTTTGTCTCTGTGTTGCCCTGCGACAGACTGGCGACCTGTCCAGGGTGACCCTGCCTCTCGCCCGGAACGGAGCTGGAGATACGGACCAGCACCTCCTGACCCCACTGGGGACATGGGTGTTAGAAAATGGATGGATGGATAAGTGCATCTAAAATAACTAAATAAATTTGTTGTTATAAACTAAGCTAAGCTAAATGAAATGCAAGTATGATATTCTAAACTAACATGAACTATGCCAAACTAAGAGGAATTTAACTCTACTAAACTAAGGTAAGCTAAGCTAAAACTACACAAAATGCAGCTAGAATGGGAAAACCTACACAAGCTAAGCTAAGCTAAGCTAGCTTGTTTAGCCGAACTAAACTAAACTCAGCCAAGATTAATTAAAGTAAAATGGAAAATTATATTCTAAACTAAGGTAAGCCAGGCTTCCCTTACAAAGTATAGTTGAAATATGCAAAATGAAAATAGGCTAAACTTGTTTAAACTAAGCTAATGTGAAAGAAGTACATAGTACTAAACTTAGCTGGTAAACTGAAACAAAGCTAAGATAAGCAAAGCTAAATTAAACCCAGCTGAGATGACTGAAGCTAAAATGATGTAAATAATACAAAACTTGTTAATTTGTTTCTGGAAATTGTTTTTGATAGAAACTCATTCTGGGTTTTGGATTTTCATAAAACAATAAAAGCAACAATAAGAGATAATCAGTAGAAAAAAAATCTACTTTCCATTTTGAGTTTACAGCATCAGTATTTCAAAAGAAGTGAATGTGAAACGGAGGACGTGAAACACAGTTTTAAACTTTTCTATTTGTTAATGAGTACATTTCCACCAGTTTGTATAATCAGATTTTATCTCATGGGTTGGACTTTAACAGGTGGGCAATTTTCCATCATCCTTTCATTTTATGGATATAATTTTATGGTTTTGACGCAGTAAAGCAGAATCACGATGAGCAGGTAGAAGAAAGGTTATAAAACATCAGATTCAACTTCAGTTCTTAATCCTTTTACTTTAGATCCGTCTCTCCAGTCATCCTATGGCCAATAATGACTGAAGAAGAACCAGGATGTAAAGGGAATTATCTCCCTTCAAGAGTTTAGTTTAATTATTTATGTTCCTGCATGTTACAAACTAATTAAATTACTGTGCAATAATGAAACAGTAGGGTTCAGAGTTTTCTTCTTCACAAATTTGACATAATCAAGCAATATTTACCACTGAATGAACATAATAAAAAGCAGTTTTGAAATCATTTTATTTAATAAGGGGAAAGGCATGCAAACCAAATAGTAAACACCTTTCTGAATTTTTGGCTTCATGTTTTAATTTTAGTTACTAAATACACGACAGATTAGTTCCAGATTTTTAGAATCAAGAAATTGCATGAATAAAGAATGTTTGAAATATTAATTAGGCAAAGGAATCCAAATTTACTCAACAGAGGGAGGGAAAGAAAGTCCACAAATATAAAATATAAATTTTATTTAGTTTTCCTGTTTGGAAAGAAAAAAACCCTCATTGATAACTGGGTTTTTCATCCAGCTTGACCATCTGTTACAGTTTAATTCTGTTCTGTTTATCATTCTCAGCAATAACAACGAAAGGTCATGACATTTAGTTGCGTAGTAAAATTTTATCTAAACATCAATTTAAGTTTGTAATTTATTCTGTTTAATTCTTGTTTTCTACAACATTTCAGGATCTTTGTTTTTTGTGCTTGAAGAGAACAAAGACAGAAAACACTAAGAAAATCAGGGGACCAAACAAACAACCTTGAGGTGCTCCAGTGCTTGTTTTACTAAACCTTTGTTGAACTGGATGATCAAATCAACATCCATAATTCATTAGTTTTGACTTCTTGCTATTAACTTTGAGTTCTGCTGCTTGATTTTTCCTCACATAACAACATCAGGTTACCTTAAATTGGACAAACTTTGGGAATAACAAGCTAAAGCCGAACACACAAGCTTGAGGTACACCAAGCCTAATATTAGCATTTAAGAAAATGATGATCTGTGCAAATATATTTCAATCCTTACAACCACTTTATGGTGACTTCAACTTAAAAAAGATGTCGTAAACTATATTTTTTACAAAGATATTGCTCTAAAATATCTGCTTTTAGAAGTTTGTGAAATATTCTGTTAGTCAAATTATTCCTGATTTTTTTAGTGACAGGAAAAATATGGAAAAATTAATAACCTGGACTGAAAAACTTTGTTAAAACCAAAGATAATAATGTCCCCTAAACTTAACTACAACAAATATTTTATCACACTTCCCTATATATATTCCAGTTTTAACAAATTTTCCACCTCTTTTATAACTGGTCTCTGCTTTATTCCTGCAAAAATACCTTTAATGTCATCAATACGGCGCTCTCCTTAACATTCCCGCCTGGATAATAACTAACTTTAGAGTTTGCTCTAAAGTCAGAGCAAACTCTAAATGTTTGCTCTGACAAACATTTCTCACGTGAAGTTTTTCTCAAGTCACATGAGGAAAAACTCTCCTTTCAGACGGGAAAAATTATGAAGTCATATAAAGCACAACATGTTCGACTTCCATGTATTTATTGGAAACCAAGGTTGAATATTTTTTAGTTATGATGACGATAAAAGTCAGTGAGCGAGTCTGAATGCAGAGGTTTCACAAGCGACCGTTTATGTGATTATGTTGCTGCTTATATCTGTCTTTATCTCTCATGAATGTTTTTATGACTCATTATCAACCCAAGCCAAAGATGAAAGAGCTGAGATTGTGTACAGACATGAGTTCAGATTATTAGATAAATAAGTGTTTGTCATTTGAAGGAAAACAAAGCACAAAATTCAAATTTGCAACATGAAAAGTGACCGTTTTTGCTGTAATAACAGGATTTATTTAGCTCTTTCTAGCTCAATATTTTAAAAGTAAATATACCAAAATATGCTTCAGCTTGGTGACACTCCAAAAGGTAGCAAGAAGTAACAACCTGATACAAACAAAACGCCATTTTGTTTGTATTGTTGCGTATACAATGTATATATTTCACACCCGAATGTATGCTCTTATTGTGAAGGGGAGAAGACACCAACGGTTGTACTACATTCTGGTTTTGGTTTGGATTGGAAGACATTGAAAATAAAACAAAAATTATATTTTTGTCTTTTTCTGCTGACTTCCACATTGGTGACCCCGAAGTGATCCGAACACACAACCTTCCTCCCCTACGCCACAGTTTTGTTAATGCCTGCAGGAAATCAACAGTATTTTTTAATGGTGCTTGTTTTCTCAGGCAGATGATCATACCTGCAGGGGGTTGCAGAAACGTCTTGGTACTCGCAGGACACCAACTCCGTTGTTTCAGCGTAGAATAGCTGTGGTGTATTTCTAGGTGATCCACAACATATTTGGTGAGTCATTTTTGTAACAGGGTTTTGTTTTGACAGAATTATCGATGTGAAGTTGGTTAAAGTGTATTTATTTATTCTTCAAATTCATTTTGTCTAGTCAAGAAGTTGTTTCTCCAGACATTTATTCGTGTATTAAGTTTTTATTGACAGTTGGTGGTTACCGTAGCAACCAGTAACTGATCAGCTCTGTGTTTTCTTTACAAGTACTATATTTTAGTATATGTTTTAGACAAATTTAATCATATGCAGTGTTTCATGAGAAATTTTTGCCATGTTTTGTATATGTTTTATTATTAATGTTGTGTTTTTTACCCATGTTTAATTTTACAGATGTTTACTTCTGTCAACTGCTAATTGGGAGTTTGTTTAGGTTATTTATTGTATTTTATTTAAAGTACAGGGGCAGAAGCTGCTGGACTGATGTTAACCACCCACTTGATTTCCTCCTGTTAGAATAAATGCAAGGAACCTGAGTGTGTCTGTTGTGAAATCAACTTACTGGAACTGAGACAAACAGAAGGGTTACGCAATTAATCAATCAATCAATCAATCAATCAATCAATCAATCAATCAATCAATCAAGTTTACTTGTATAGCATATTTCAGCAACAAGGCAGGGACATATTCAACAATTGAAATGACTTGCAGGACACCAACAGGCGCATTCATACGTAAACCGTTACAATATCATAAGTATACTTTAATTACTGAGGTGTAGGCTGAAAGTTGGGAAGTTTAAATTATTGTGTTTATGTCTGTATTTGACCCTTAGTTTTTATTCGCAAACCGTATTTAGACACTTCCGGCCAGAAGTTTATGACTTCTGAGTTTCGCAGTGTTTTAAACTTCACACCATCCTGATAAGCACACACAGTGCTCTTTATTCCAAGAGGAGTCAATAAAGATAAAAAAGTGATGGTGAATTGGATAAAAAGGGCGTGAACCCAGAACAAACCCCCAAACTCACATCAGTTTCATTTCTCAACTGTTTGAATGCACTGATCTGATTCTGCAGAAACCACCACACCCATAAGGATGGACATAAATTTATTATACGGTGTACTTTCATCTCAACAACATCAGAAAAAATGCTAAATGTTTTATTTTAAGCTCATTATACATCACATAAATCTGCCAAATTATTTTGGTTTAAAATTTTAGATATCCATTAATGTATTTATTTATTTTAATTTCTTTGGCTTACCCTTTAAACATCAAAAATACTATATTTCAATTTGACTTCTGCTTACTTATTTATTTATTTATTTATTTATTTATTTATTTGTTTGTTTGTTTGTTTGTTTGTTTATCTATCTGTAGTCTCTTTTCTTTATCCACTTCTCTCTGTAATTCCTAGGCATTTACCTCTTTATGTTGTATTGTTTTCCACCAACTAAATATCACTTTCTCGCAGGCCTCTGAGGTTTTTTTTTATTTTTTATTTATTGGCTCTCATATTAATGTTTTAAAAATAAAATTTTTAAAAAAAAATAAATAAATCAGGAGCATTTTGACGAAAGAAATTAATGAAAATGATCAAAAAGAGCTGGAAAAATATATTTTAACAGCCAAATTCTTGCTAGAGGTGATTTTAGATATCCATTAAAGATTATTTTAGGTTTAGGCCGAGACCTAAAACAACTCCTGTTTTTATAGTTTTCCACGTTATGGCGTCCAGATAACCGGTGTTATAAATAAGTAAAGCTGTGAAATTTCCGACGCTCGCGAACGCATCACGCTGTTTTTCTTTTGTCGCCATAGCAACAGAACACAGGGAAACTCAGCGGTCCAGAATTTAATGAAAGGTGAAATTTGACGACGACGTTTGTGTTTTTATCGGCAGCAACACGCGGTTAGGCTGACATGCCACTGCACGTGACCGACTACACGTGGACCCAGACGGACTCCACGGTCCACATCAGCGTGCCTTTAAAGGGAGCGACGGCAGCTGGAGTGGACGTCGTGTCAACGGAGGAGTATCTAAAGGTGAAGGGTCAGGGGGTCATACTACTACAACTACTAGAGCTACTACTACTGTAGTAGTAATAATAAATGAATAATAGTAATAATATGGTTTATTGACATATTTTGGATTGGTAATAACAGAGCTTTAATGTAAACAAACAGATTGTAATCGTAGAGACCAAAATGTGCAGGGAGAAGAGTTACCAAAAGAAAACTATAGCAAAATAAGCTATGTATATATTTACAATAACATTAATAACGATAAGTACAGTTTTTTGGTATATATAAACTTAATTCAATTTAGTTTATTGATGTTACGGAACCCCCTGGGGGACATGGAGGATTTTTTACTTGATTAATTGTGTTAATTGTATTTGAGCTATACTTGAATATCTCAAGTATGATACAGTACTCACTATGAGTAACTTCACTGAATGAAGAACAAGCTTGTTTTGACCAAAAATTCACTAGAAGCTGCAGTTTTTGTTAACACTACGGAAGTTTCATATTGAAAGAAATTGATGTGGAAAATTCAGCTTTTCCTGATTTTGTAATTTTCTAATCATGTTACATGAATTATTTTCATTTTGGTCCTTTATAACGCTAAAATTTCCACATACCTTTAAATTTTTGGTCTGTCCTATGATGTAATTTTTAAATATTAAATGATTGATGTTTACTTTTTCACTCTTATTTGAGTAATTTCTTAGTTGGGACATGAATACACGGAAAACGTTTATGTATTATACAGAAAAAGAGTTTTTAAAACTTTTTGTGGCTCGTTGTCTATAAAACACCTTAGACCAGGTACAGAGGAAAAACCATAAATCCCAGTTTTCTCAATACCTAATCATGGTTATTTCACAAGACACTTTAAGTTATACCTTGCTGTTCAGAAGTTATAAATCTGACTTAAATCATCTCTTAAGTCTCCAGAAGTTAAGAATATATATAGTAACTCAGTACATCTACAGAAAAATGCATTTAGAAATGTGTTTAGATATTCAAGACATATTTTACACAAAGATTAAAGATTAATGGTGAGGATATTAAATGTTTTGCTGAAGGAAACATTTTTCAAATTTAATGAAACTGCAATTTTTCTTCCGGCTTTTTCTTGAAATATTTGATGAGTTTGATAAATGAAAACGTGGCTCATCCATCTGTCTCCTTGTTCTCATCCTCCTCAGGTCCATTTTCCTCCCTTCCTGTTTGAGGCCTTCCTGTTCGAACCTGTCGATGATGACCGAAGCTCGGCGAAAGTCGGAAACGGCGTCGCTGTTTTCACTTTACCAAAAAAGACTCACAAAGTCTGGGAGCATTTGATGATAACCACAGGTCAGATTTTTCCAAATTATTCCTAAACTGGAATAAAAGATCTGAATTGAATGTGTTTTATTCACCAGCAGAGATGTAAATGCTGTGTAATAAATAAAGTTTATCTTGTCTTTTAGATGATAAAGAAACAAAGAAGGAGATCAGAGAGAGAGCTTTACTGACGCAGGAGCAGAAACTTTCTGCAGAGTTGAAACAAAAAGCTGAGAAACGGCAAGCAGAGAAGAAATATGCTCTGGAGACGATGATGAAGGTAAAAAAACACATTGAGGGCATCAAAAACATTAGGAATTGTGTTGATTTACTGGAAACCTGCACTTAAAAAGAGAATGCAGCTCAAACAAAAAAAAGGACTTAACTGGTCACAATTAATTTTATTTATCAAATTTACTTCATTTACATTTGTTTACCTTGATAACTTAATAAACTTAACTTGATTTACTGTGAAGAATTATTTTTTTTAAGTTGGAGCTGCGTTCTCTTTTTTACAGTGTGATGTTTAGTGACTTAAAATGACTTTGAATCAGCTGGAGAAGGAGGAAAGAGACAGAATCCAGCAGATGAAGGACGCAGAGCGAGAGAAAACGACGGCAGAGCTGGGAGCATGGCAGCTGAGGCAGAAACAGGAAGCAGAGAAAGCCCAACAGAACCAGAACCATCAGATCCAACAGAACCCAGACACTAAGACACCTGGAAACAGACAAACAGATATCAGGAAGAACAAACAAGGTGAGACCCTTCCTGCTGATCAAACGCCTCCTCCTGATCCATGAAGTCAGATTCAATGAAAATCTTCCTGCTTGTAGTTCACAGCGATGCAGAGAAGAAGAAGAAGATCCGAGCCCAGCTGCCTCCTCCCAGAACCTGCGGAAACATTCCAGTTACATTCACTCCTCGAGTTTTCCCGACAGCGCTCCGAGAGTCACGGGTTCCCGAAGAGGAAGAGGTGAGTCAGTGATGCTCGACATTTCACTGGAAAACTGTTGGAATCCAAACATTCCTGCTACATTTTCAACAAAATGTTGTTAGTTTCCACTTTGTGATGTTCCCTCTTGTTCTCCCAACACTTAAAACAGGCCAGCAGTGAAATGTCTTTCACTGGAAAAACACAACAATTACCAAGTATTTGTGGTTTAGTTTCTAATGCAAATATCTTAGTACAGTTGAAGTAAGACAAAACTAACTTACAAGTAACTTTTCAGCAAGATATAGAGGCTTGTTTTAAGTCAATTATTTCTTAATATTGATAATTTAAAAAAAAGCTTTTCTCAATCTTGCTTTAACCTTTTGTGATTGTCTGGAGCAAAAAGGTAATTATGTTTTGCTTCTAAACAGTGGCTGAAGAAGCAGGCTGAGGCGAGGCGAGCGATGAGTGCGGAGCTGGAGGAGCTGGAGGACCTGACGGAGGCGGAGAGGAACCCCGACTGGCTGAAGCAGAAGGGCGAGTGAGTAGAAGCCTTACAAATGAGCGCAAAACTTTGTCAGTTTTCCACTAACATTGAAAAAACACAATTTTGCTATTGCGCTGTTTCCATTAAATAAGAAACACAATGAAGATCACGTGAATAAGTTTGTTCACATGATAAGTCATTAAAAAACATCATCCTCCTACCACTTCCTGTCGTCTTTTTCATCATTTCCGGCAGCAGTAACAGCCGGTTGTTGACCACATGACTCGTGTGAAGCGAAAAAGTGTTTCCATTGCAGTTTTGCAAAATATGCTAATTTTGATACGACCTAAAAAAATCACCACATGCTGGCGCAAAAACAGGAATTTTTTTCGACATTGAAATGTTCCCTCTAAACAAATTAATTTTCAGTTTGCACAATCATAAGGTCAATGGAAACGCAGCTAGTGAAATCAGATCAGATCTAGTAAACAAACTCTCTCCTCCTCAGCAAGTGTTTCTCAAACGGGGACTACGTGGGAGCGGTGAATGCGTACACTCTGGGGATCCGCCTCAACAGGAAGTTGCCTGCTCTCTACTCAAACAGAGCGGCGTGTCACCTGAAGCTCAGGAATCTGCACAAAGCCGTCGAGGACTCCTCCAAGGTTGGTTTGATGATGATCATGACGGGGATCTTTAGACCTCTACGTATGCACCGGTACAAATCAATACCAGTGCATATCCCCATAGGCACGTGATCAATATTAATAGCTAATGCATGTGATAGAAAATTCAATACTTTAACTGAACTTTGATCCAGAACTGCACAGCATTCTGATTGATGTAGGCAAAGAAAAAACTTTCATGAACAGCTAAGCTAGGTTGGTGGAATCAACTAACTTACGGTACTCATTATCTGGTTACCTAGCAACTCACTCACTCTTTGGTTACCTAGCAACAACTTGTGGAGAACTTGCGCATCAGTTTAAGGTTTCCCCACCGTGCATCATAACTGCTTAAAAATAAAAAATAAAACAATGACATGGAGTGAAAACTGTGGATAAAACAGGAAATGTCACTTTGCCTCTTTGACAGTAATTCCAATATTTAAAACAAGAAACAAATCAATAATTTTCAATATGAACCGTTTATATAGTGATGCGTTTTTCAGCCTTATCGTCCAGTTCTAGGTTGATCTTTTCACATTTTGATGTTAGAAGTTTTTTTTTTGTTTTTTTTTGTAAACTTGTACAGCTTCAGATGCCAAATTTAACCCTGAATTCTGTCTGCAGGCTCTGGACCTGTTGACCCCGGCCGTTTCTGCCAACGCTGCAGCCAGAGTCCGAGCCAGAGTCCGCCGAGGATCCGCTTTCTGCCAGCTGGAGCTCTACGCTGAAGGTCTGCTGTTTCCGTAAGGGTTTAAACACCTTCACAGTGCCTTACAAAAGTATTCACGCCCCATTTTCTGTGCATTGTATCCACATTACGCTGCAAAAACACAAAATCTTACCAAGTATTTTTTTTGTCTTGTTTCCAGTGCAAATATCTCAGTACTCTTGAAATAAGACAAAAATAACTTACAAGTAACTTTTCATCAAGATATAGGAGCTTGTTTTAAGTAAATAATTCCTTAATATTAATGAGAAACTACTAGTTCCACTGGCAGATTATATTGATTAATATTTTCATCAGTTATTCACCACTTTGGGTTGGTTTATCATGAAATCCAAATAAAAGACACATTTTAAGCTATATCAATACGTTTGATGGCACTGTGAATGTTATTTGAGGACAGAATGCTGTTTCTTTTTTTTTTACTGGCGTTGCAGAAAACAGGTGATCAGCTGATCGATTTATTGTTTTCAGGACTACAAGACTATGAAGCAGCTCTGAAGATCGAGCCCCACAATGAGGCGCTGCAGAGGGACGCCCAGGTAATCCGAGACAAAATCCAAGGTTCTGCTGGACAAAATGGGACACAGTGAGACACAAAGACACGAGTCAAACTCACCTGGAACAGAGAGACCGGTGGTACATATAGATTAACTAATACTTTAAAACACAACTAGAGCATCAAAAGTTTTGTTCTTAACTAAAATTATTTCATTTGTTGTTTTTTTAAAGACTTAAGTGACAGAATAAACTTTTTAATAATTATTTGTACCTTATTAAAGGATGTTTGATGTTTAGTCTGTTTATTTTATTTATACTCAGTCTGTAATTTTTTTTTCTTCTTTCAACATTAAAGCAAAAATATTTAAGAATTCAGAAAAACCGATAAAGTTGGTTGAGATAAAAGTATTCATTAAATCAAAAACTTTGTGTTGGTGCTCGGAGTGTGTTCTTAGCTCAGGATTATGCAACCTTTAAAATCCAAATAGTCCTTTTTGCCCTCAGTTTAGCTAAATAAAAACTTTAGAGCCATAAATATTACACGACCTTCCAGAAAAATACTTGTAATTGTTTATGAATATCTTATGTAGGACATGTATTGCCATACTTGTTCTACTTTTAGTTTTTAAAAGAGGGGAAAACAAAACAGCAAAAGGTGGATGGATAAAAAATAAAATATTTTAAAGAAGCACAAACTTCCTAATCTAACAAGGAGAAGAATTGATCTAAAACAAAATTACAGGTTTAGTCTCATTCTGTTGTGGAAATGCAATTAAAACCCCCCCAGAAAACTGCTAAATTCTTTATTTATTCATTCTTTCTTTTTTTTGTCAGAGCTTATTAAGAGAAAGGTCCACCTGCGGCTCGCAGGTTGCAGATCCTGGTTTAGCTCAATGAGTCAGTTTGTTATTTCTGATTATTGTGCGTCCTCATGTGGCGAACGTCACCAATTACATCCTCGGGCAATACATCTGGATCAAACTGCTCAGTGAAACTGATCCTACATCATCATTTTTGTTTCTGCACAACTTTCTTCTACTCCGGTAATTCAATTTGGACTTTGACTATGCCATTGCATCACTTTGATAGTTTTCTGTGTGCCTGTTGCTGTGTTTTAGTATCATTGTCCATTGGCTAATTCACATTTGACTCCCAGATAATATTGTCTGCAAAACATAAACAAATCATCAGGCCTCCTCCTCCTAAATGCTGATGAGGTTTTGGTTCTAACATGATAAGTTTGGTTTTCTCCAAACATCTCAACTTTGGGCTCATCTGTCTGCGATGTGGTTTTCAAGCTGTTATTGCAGAGCATCACAGATGGAATGAGGTATTAGTGGAAACTAGGGAGGTCGATTAATGGTTTATTAGATTAAAATTAGTTCCACTCGATTAACTAATAAAGTCAGCTTAAACTTTCTTTTAGTGTTGCAGTTTGGCCGCCGTCCAGCAGGGGGCGCCGCTGGTCATCCGTAAGCAGAACCGTTGATACAAAAACAAAGATGGCGGCGGGGCCAAAACGGGAGAGAGAAACGGTCCAAACAGTCTGGTGTGGGATGGAAATGGACTTTATGTGGTTCTGCTTGGAAATATAAAGTCACGACAGTTTCCTTAAGTTTCGTTAAGTTGTTTTGAAATTTTTTTAACTTTCCTTCAAGAGCAACAGACGATTCTTATGAATATCTTTGTTAATGTTTAACATTTTATTCTTGCCATTTTTTATTTGTCTATTTATCAACATATTTCTGGTTTGTTATGTTGTATCAGTATGTCTAAGTGTAATACGCTTTCTGTTTATCCAGTCTGTATTTAATACAGCTGATGTAAAAATAATGTTAAAATTGAATGTTTCTTAAACATATTCTGGAAAATTTAACCTTTTATGGAAAGACAGTCCTAAGAGAAAACTCGGGTTTTTAAGAAAATTCATGCTTATCACCTAATGATCGATAAGATCAATCAACTTTATATTGATTTATTAATGGATAACTTGCATCTAATTAGCTAAGACCAATGTGACCTCAGCTTGAATACACCAATAAACACACAAAGGAGAGTTTTGTAAAATTTATTTGAACAAAAATATGAAAAAATGCAAAACATTTTGCAATCTTAAGCTTGAAACTTTCCAATCTACAAATATTAAATCTAGAGCAGCACAGTGAACTTTATTTAGCTGCCAATAAACAGCTCTGTACAGGAACACGGTGAGTAAATACAGATATATACACAGCAGATTCAGGCACTTTGGAGCTTCACTCCTCTTTATGAAACCGTGATTTCTTCACCGTCAGATTCTGACTGTTTGCTCAGATCTGATGGAGAGGAGGGGCTCTGGTGATGAAGGTGATGATGATGGTGGTGGGGATGCGACTCCTGGCTGTCGGCTGCAGTTCGGGTCAGCCTCTTGCAGAAGGTGCTGCCCACGTCGGTCAGATCCGGGTGGGGGTTGGTTTTGGTGGGGAGGGTCTGCTGGCGGCAGCCGCCCGTCGAAAGCAACTCACGCTCCTTCGAGTTCCTCCACTTCATCCTGCGGTTCTGAAACCAGATCTTCACCTGCGAAGAGCGCAAACAGGGAGGCAGCGTTGGTTAGAAAGGACGCCATCTTTAATTTCTACACATTATTTAATAAAAGGTGCTGCTGATCAAAGGTATTGATTAATGAGACTTTGGGTTGTTTGCTGACTGTCAATCTGGGGAAATATTTAAGGTGGACGCAACATTTCAACCTTAAATATTGGCTAATTATTTAAGGTGGGAAAAGGTTGGCTAATTAACCCCGAGGTAAAAGAGACAATGATCAGAAAAATGACCAAAAACCTACAAGGATGGATGAAAAGATGATTGGATGGAAGGACGGACGAATGGTTGGTTGAATGAAAAGATAGCTGGATGGATACATAAATGGATGGATGGATGGTTGGATGGATAAACGGTTGGATGGATGGATGAACAGATGGATGGATAGATTTGTTGTCTTTCAGATATGTTCCTTTTGAGAATCTTCTGACTAGAATCACAAAGTTTTAACCAGAAAACGGTGATAAATTTCCCTTCGTCGTTAAATAACAACTGAATTACTAACTAACTGGTAAATTTGAATATTTTAAACAATCCACTTATATTAGAACTGAAAAAAATTTTTTTTGAAGAATTATTGGGTTTTCCATCCTATAAATATGTCAAAATCTACAAAAAAAGAAGAAAAAGCCCTGCATTACACAGATGATCCAGTAGAGGGCAGCAAACCTGCACTTCGCCCTCACTCACTGAGGCAGATCATTAATCACGTCCTGAACTGGTCCCAGTTGTACCTGTGAGTCCTTCAGTCCCAGTTTACTGGCCAGTTTCTTCCTGTCTGGTTTGCTGATGTACTTCTGTTTCTGGAAGGTTCTCTCCAGCGCCTTCCTCTGGAGGTCTGAGAACACGGCCCGCCGCAGCATGCCCCTCCTGGGCTTCCCCCGGGGGGCCAGAGGCCAAGAAAACGTTCCTGGGACTGGAACCACAGAAGAAGAGGAGGAGGCTGCAGGAACAGAGAAGAACAAGATCCCTACTCAAATATGTTCTAATATATTATTTTCCTAATACATTTTCTAATATGTTGTAAATATATAAAATTATATATTATACAAGATATTATATATTCATATAATATATTGCGATATATGCTAATAATTGCCACTTTCCATATATTGCACTATATTAAACATGAATATATAATGTATGTTTATGTATCCCAAAATATATGTAATTTGATATTTATGAATATTCACCATCATGTATTCAGATTTATATGGAAAACATTTGTAATATAGAAAAAGATATAGTGTTACATGTATGTGAAAAAATATTATATAATTTAGATATTTTTTGTTATGTGAATTATTGTCATGTTGGTCCTAAAAATACCAAAATTTCTACTTAACTTTACATTTTAGTTCATCTGATGATGTAATGTTTATAGATTAAATGATTGATAATTTGATCAGTTATCAATACTTGAGTAGACTTTCTAACAAATACTTTTTCATTCTTCTTGGGTCACTACTTTTTACTTTTACTTGAATAAAAATATGTTGAAGTAGTGCTACTCTTACCCTGGGCACCAAAATGAAAATCATTTATATATATTTTCACATATTTCAAATATATCCTACTATATATTGCTTTCATCTCTCTCTGTCTCGCCCTACAATTGTAGGGAGAGAGATTGTATATACACACACATAT